>JAQGAI010000675.1:0-18393 GCA_034696905.1 Lepidocyrtus violaceus
GAATAAGTATTTATTTAATTTATTTATTTATTACGTAACTTCAAGGCTCGATTCTAACTATTGAATTCATTGCATTGTTTACAGTCGCCCCAGTCTCCAACCCACTCGGGCTTGGAGCCAGGTTAGGAGGAAGCATCCACATTTCCCCAGCTGCCCGTGGATTCGCTCTTGGTGTAAGTTCCCATTCCAAACCCTCCATCATCTCATTTGCATATTTCACGATAAGACTAATGTGGAACAGCCAACTTATCAATTCCTTTAACTTTTTTCTATTTAGGGTCTTACTGGCTTAGGAGTCGGTCTTGCCTCCAGGGGTCTCCTCGCCGGAAGTCTCGCCGGTCCCATCGGACTCGGTCTTCACGGAGCCCTGAGCACACCCGCCCTTGGCGTCGGTCTTGGAGCTGGAGCAGCTGCCCTCCTCGGTTAAAATATTTTAGTTAGGAATAGTTAATTAAATTCCAGTATAGAATACCCAAGTTCAGTTCTGTCGTTCTATCGCTTTTTAACTTTATGCTGTTCAACTAGCTAACTAACTAACGTTCGGGTCGATGTTGCTTTCAAGACCGTGAATTTTCCTTTTTTTAATGCAATAGCCATGCCATATTATGCTCTTTCCCCTGTTGTGGAGTTCTTGTTACTTCTTCTTAACTTCTTATTCCTTCTAGTCTGTTTCCTTTCTGCCTTTTCGACTATCATTCTGTTTTGGCAAGACTGAGACCTTTTTTTATATTTCTTCTTTAACTACCTACATACCTTTTTATTTCCCTTTAAATCTTAACTGTTAACTGTTTTCTTTAAGCTTTTATATAAAACTTATATGTAAACGCATCGTACAAAGTATTCAATAAAAAAATGAAATAATGTTTTTTACGCAATGAAACAAAAAACTCTTCGGATTCTACCAACAATAATACTTTATTACCTAATGCGATCCTTTAAACTGAACCCGATAGTTCTGATGAACCTACTTGATTGGGAATTGAAAACCTCCAATTATAATTACTATCGGCAGAAGCGTTTAAATTCAAGCATAACAAAATAACAATACAATCTAATTTATCTACTTTTCCGCATAATATTATACTTTAATCTTGAAATGCCATTATAAGTTCACTCACCATCGCGCTATCCGCTGAAAGTTGGGGATACTGATACTCCAACATCGCTGTACAACCCCTTCTATGCAGTTATCATCACCATCCTGTTTAATAATTAAGCCCAGTTAGTTAAGTTAAATCTATTAATTAAACCTGGCTGCGACTGCATCAAAAGCTTCTAGAAATAAATAATTAATAATTTCCATTCAAATGGCAAACTGACAACGCTTTTCATTGTTTCAATATTGAACATCTGTATAGGTACACATAACTAGTTGCATTGTTATATTTTCGAACAGTAGTAGTTGCTCTTTGTGAGACAAATCAAAAAGCTGCCGATGAGCCAAGCATAGTGATCGGAACCAACTTATTATTTTTATGCAAGCTGAACAATAGAAACAAAATCAATTATCACTTCATTCAGTTATTATTAACATAGCTTCAAAATGTTTGTTTTACGGAGACGATGATGATGATACAGGAAGGAAGGAAAAGAGAGAGGAATGTGAAATAGAGTTTAACCGGTCTATAATTATAATTACCTACATGCATGCCTATGTATACAATTTCTCTAATCAAGAAAAATGAAGTGCGTCTTTTGATTCATCAACTAGATTGTCAGATAACGCTGTTATATGCAAATTGTGTGAAAATATATTATTTTAGATATCTAGATAAATTGAAGCCATCTTCTTTATAATTAACAATCATTGTTAAGATTTTAATTGTCATTAAGACACGCGACAGTTTGTTTACGCTGTAACAAGAACTCTTCTTGAGCGTTAGTCTCACTTTGCCCCAAGAGATTTTCACCTCCTCTTTTAACACACGCCACGCCTATCAATATTGAAATGTCAGCGGAAGATGGAAACACGCCCAACCCCAAATTATGTAATTTTGCCATCATTGCATCCAAAAGTGCAAACTGCAATTAGCACTTTGCAAAGGCCACTACATTTACATAAACATGTCTTGTTTTAAATAATCCCGTAGTAATTAAGTAAACATTTAAGGATATGTTAGGCACTCAAAGCAGGATATTGCTACCGTAAAGTTGTAATCGATCTCACTGCATGACATAATTTGTGTACATTGTTAACACAACATCAAAATTCCTAATTTAATCAATCAATGACTAACTAAATGTCGGCTACTGACACAAGTATCTAAATGTGTAATAGTGGGTTAATTCACGTATCAAATTCCCTTCTTCCTGTCAATAATGTACAATAATATGATGATAAGCCGCAACAACAACCATCCCATATCATCATTGCATTACAACTTAATCGACATCATCAGAATTAGAATTGCTAAATAAAAATTCTTAAAAACCGGATCGTTGTGTTATAATGTTGGTATACTGCATTTTAAATGAAATTCCAGTTTAAAAAAAGTAATGTGAAGAATTGCACATTTACCTATTCATTACATTACTACCTACTAATTTCGCGTGGAGCATTATTGAGCCATTTAATAGAGGTTCAAGACCACTGCATTACCAACTCCATAATTAGTTTGTGAAAAGGCTTTCCATACATTTCTTAAGTTTCCTTCAATTTTTGTTCTCTGTATAATGCTTTCTTAATATCAACCTGCGAAACAAGTTAATTAATCCCTGCAAGAGCAACCCCGATTGCATTGCCCAGTTTCATTCATTCACCATTGAAGAAGCTTACCTCACACTTAATTATGACGTTTCTTACCTTACCAAACCGGCGACAATCAGTCCGTCTGATCGTCTGTCGTCTGAGATTATTACGTTACACCTTTTTTCATGTGCGATTTATTCAATTCCGGATTGATCCAATGAAATGATTAGGTAGAGAAGAAAAATAGGAATATGCCACTCTTCAATTAGAATTTTTGCATGAACATCCAACATCGAGTAGTCCGTATCAATCATCCCAGCTACAATGAAAAGGAATAATTGTACTCATGTAACTAAGCTAATTGTGCTTGTAAAGCTTGTGTATCCAAATGCTCTAGTCCATATACCTAGCCAACATCTACCATACCATATTATCGAGCCTTTAAAGCCTGATGAATGCACACTGATGATGTAAAACAAGAGGGGGATTGTGTAAACAATTAAAATTAAAACACAATTGGAAAAAAAATCCTCGAGTCTACAACAATGTTACTATTTGTTATTGTTGTGTAATGATAATAATGGTGGGGAGAAAAAATGCAGAGAATAAAATATAAATATAGGTAGCTATATCCATATAGGTAAGCCAACAAAAGTCAATAATAAATGTGCAAAAGGGAATATGATGATGACTTTTATTATATGGATTAAAATTGCATTGATTTAAGTGCACAATGAGCCTCCCCCAAGTGGCTCCCCTCATCTCTCTCTCTCACCTTCCTTTCCTAGCATTGCCTTGCACCAAACCAAAATATAAAAAAACGAATGATTTTTGGTAATTTATACAATGAAATATTTGCAAAGTTATGTACTAATACAATAATACTGGCAAAAACACAACAGTCCATAAACAAAGCTGATGTGATCATTCATGATAGGAATGGCCAATAACGCAACAAAGAGGAGAGGCTTCATCATCCCCTAATCCGTGGCCAAAAGAGCGTGTCCATTTGATGCAAACTTTGATATGATTTAAGATAATTGGGCTACTTGAGAGGAGGCAATGTGTAATGGGGAGGAGGAGGAGGATAGGATGACCATTGACCGATATTTAGGCAAAAAATATGAGTAATATCATATGAAATGAGTAATTAGTATGATGGGCGAGGGATGAGGAGGTGGTAACATGTTGTAGGAATTTTGCGATATTTCTCAGAGGGAACAAAAAAGATCCTCATCCGCATAATGCAAATAACTTGATCATTAAGACATTAATAAGAACAATAATTGGAAATGGATCTGTAATTAGAATACTTTTGTGGAACTACTCATGTCTTCCTTCGCTAAATTCTTTGCAAATTCTAGAAAGAAAAGAAAGAAAAAATGGGCTGTACTAATTTTAGGCTAAAAAAGGATTTCGTTATCATTTGCCTTACGCTTATCATCTCATATGGCTGGATGCTTACAATCCAACTCATTGCTTATGCATGAAGGCAGGGGAGCATGCAAAAGCCCAAACAGGAAATTACACTACTTACAAATGATCCAAATGATAAAACATGATTTTTCTTTGATACTTTTTTTTCTTACGTGAACACGGTCACTTTTTTCACAAAGTCATCGATGAAAAACAATTCATTATATACAAGTATGCAATGCAATGAAATGACTAATGATAAGACATTTAGTTAAGTTAAAGTATATTATGGTTTGGTTAATGAATTTACATAAACAAGCGATTTGCCTTTATGGCTAAATTTTGGCAGCTTGACTCTCCTTGGTATAAATACACAGATGAGTTTGAGAGTTGTCATCAGTTCAAGTTTTCAGCTTTATCGAGTCTTATCCTCCTTCCAACACATTCTCTTATTTTTGTGAATCATTCAAGTTTTCCGAAAGGGAACATAAAAACAAAAACCATCAAAATGCGTGCCGCTGTAAGTGCCCAGTAAAATATTTCGATTTTTTAACAGTGCCCATTCCATTGTTGGAGTATTCCCATTAATTGAGTGCAATCGTTCGTTTAATTGTACGTTAAAATATTTACTTTCAATATATATTTTTTTTACATCATGACAGATCCTTCTCGCCGTCGTCGCCCTCGCCGCCACCGCCTCCGCCTACCCCGGCGGCCATCTTGCCCATGACATTTATGCCTACCCTGCCTACAAATTCAGCTACGGAGTTGCCGACAAGATCACTGGAGGCCAGAAGTCCGCTGTTGAGGTCCGTGATGGGGATGTGACCAAGGGATCCTACAGCTTGGTCCAGCCCGATGGTGTCCTCAGGACCGTCAACTACATTTCCACTCCACTTGGAGGATTCCAAGCTCAAGTTATCAACAAGGGAGTCGCTGGTCACCCAGCCATCTACGGACTTCACCACGGCCACCACGGACATCTTGGTTAAATATGACCTCCTCCTCAATCCACCACGCTTACAATTAAGATAACTAACGTAGAAGCCAAAGCAGAAATTAGTCTTTCTTCTCATCTTTCTGTCTTTTCCTTCTCCGCACCAATCCACCTAATACTCCTCTCTCTAGGTTTTTAGCCTTCTTTCTCTATCTTCTTTCTTTCTCTAAGAAACAAAGTGTTTAGTCTTCTTCTTCGGTACCGGCTTCATCATGTGTGGTGCCGGTAGCCAGCCATCTTTTTTACTGCCATTGCCAGCGGAAGTCTAGTGAAAAAAAACTGTACATAATTCAAGGCTTCCGGCAAGTCACTTCTAACTTTTTTTCTGTGATCTAATATAATTGTACATACTAAACTAACTTTTATGCAAGGGGAGTTCTAATGTTTATCTAGTAGAATCTTCCTTTAACATTGTCATTTTCTTTTCTTCCTTCTTCCCCCTCTCTGTATGCTTTAAAGAGTTTCTTCATTTTACTTCGTTAGCTCTTTGCATTATTTTCTTCTTTTTCTTCTTCTGTAAAACATTTAATGTTTTCTAATTTTTCTTCGCCTTTTTTAAACTCACTCTGACTGATCTAGTCCTTAAAGATTTATCTTATGATAAGAATATACTTTGTATCTGTCTATGTCTGCCTATTCCATTCAGAAGTTTCTTTATTGCCTTCAATGAAAAATAAAAATAAAGAAATGTGCAACACAAATTATTGTATTGTTTGTTGGGATCTTCTTACGCAATTAACTTTAATGCATAGTACATAATCAGACTGACTCTATTCATCATAACATAACTCATTCATATTATATCATATTCAATCAATCATCATTATAATCACCTAGCAGTCGTCTGCATGGGCATTTTGTGCTGATAAGAAACAAAAAGAAATAGTTGATGAATCGGGGATGTGGAATTGAATGACTAATTGTTAATATTTTCCAATTATACTAAATTTGAATTGGAATAAACAACAGATCGATCGGGACAGTCTGAACAAATTTTTCCGGTCAATTTCAGTAGCAACTCTAAATGTGAGGCACTTTTAAAAAAAAGTGCGTTAAACATGAAGCCTAATAAGGAGTATGACTAGTGACGTGAGTAGAGAAGAGGGCATGATAGATGCGTGGCTGTTGTTGATAATTCAATGGCTAACATTCAGACGTGCTCATCTCTGGGGAACTGTTTGCCGATTTTATTTTTCGCGAAAGTAAAAACGTATGATTGTCTCCAATTGAATTTTTACAGATTGGATTTTTTCCCATGCCTGTGAGAAACCCAAGTAAGATCCAACCAAGCCCTTGACAATAATTCATTCATCATTACAAATTGCTCTTTGGGTTTTAGGTTTCATTGTTGACTTTAACAATGTGTCTGCGGCGACTGACTTGGAGAGGAGAAGTCCCAAGAGAATTGAATTGAAATGATTGAAGTCATTTACAATCTCTGGGACATGTGCCATATTTATCTTTTCAATGCCTACTTTAGCTTGACTTGTGTAAAATATTAATAATTTAAGTAAATATGGAGTGGGAGCAAAAGTAAAGTAATACTGGCTTTTGATTCCCAATTAAACTTTCAAGATAGTGATAGTGATAACTGCACTTTAACTTTAGAGTCATTTTACCGCATCCCATTAACAACGAACTAACAATGCACTCTCCATCGGAGATGCCTCCTCTGGTTTTAGTTCACATGTCTCGCATTGCCCCAGAACACATAACATTTATTGAATTTACCCTGTACATCTACAAAAAACGTTGTGAACCTGATGTCATAATTTGTAATTGATAGCCTGATTTAAAACCAATACTGGGTCAGTGATTGTCACTATCATCTTTCGCAACACAATTTAGGCATTCTTTTTTAATGAGGATTGTTTATTTTGCGGAAAGTTGCATTAGTGCATTAAAAAATTTATGATATCAATATCAATACCAATTAGTAATTGATGAACTGATTTGAAATTATTGTTTTAAGAAAAGAAATGTGCAATGGGTATGATTAGTTCAATGCATCGCTTAATTGATCTAATTCCCACTTGTTATTCTTTCTTTCAAAAAAATGACAAAATTCCATTTCCAATGATATGCGATAAGGTACTCCATGATTGAAGCTTTTTCTTTTTTTCAAATTAGACGAACAATTTTCTGCATTTGTAAGTTGCGACTAATGCGGTGAGTTGAATTAGGTAAAACCAAACACCAAATGCAGATGCATCGGTTATCCGCATTATGTTTTAGGTAGTGAAAAGTGTAACGTCCTTGGGGACCTTGTAACAAGTGTAATGTGGTGGTGATGAACACTAGAAGATTGCGTCTAGTTAGTTAGATAACACTATCACAGCCGTTTTGTACCTCAGTTTAGCGTATGTTTTTGAAACATGGACAAGTACGCGTAAACCTTGCTACCTTCTTCGGAAGATATCATCATCCGACATGACATCATCAAAGATACCTACATCAATGAATCTTATTAGAGAACCCCCTCCCTCCTCGTCATCATTTTACATCAGTAATGCGAAATCAGTTTTCCCACAAATGTTTTACAACAGGATGAAATGGGACTAAAATGATAAGAATTTTTTTACCTAAAAAAATGGGGACAATTATTCCGAATTAGCTTAGCCAGTCTGTATTGTTTTCTTGACACCACAATACTAACGCATTTTTTAAAATTGAATTGTGTGAATTATGTAACACAAATTTAGTCATCCCATAAACGACAAAACTTGTACCCTTGTACGCGGTTACAACGGCCTGCCATCATTTGACTGACCATGTGCTGACTGATATGATTGATGATGAATTACAATTTTTTAAACCGCAGATTTTACTAGCAAAAGAAGACCAAAAAATTTATCATCAAACTCAAGCTACAAGGATAGCTAAGGTGGTGCTGAACCCAAATATTGCACTTATCTTATTTTTTTTACACATTCCTTCCAAAAAATCTCCTTTGTCTATGCATATGTATTATATACCCATACATCTATCGTTCTGCTCTAAAAATGTTATAATGAGTTATGAGCAGTGTTGTAGATTACAAAATGGAAAATTGAGAACAAAACGAACTTGCTACTTTGACTTTCAAATTCTTGATATGGAAATCCTTGTTTCAAAAATTTCATTCAGTTTTGCTTTTTTTATTTTTTGTTCAAAATTCCATCTTACAATGACTTCCCTTCAGAAGTTTACGCATGTCACTTTCTTTTTGTTCATTGTCCATTAATTTTAAAATGGTAATGGTTTCCTCATCCTCATTTAAAAATCTTTTTTAATTACAGATATATATTTTAAGAAATGTTTCATTTTAATGATGGAAACTTACGAAAAAAATCTCGTGATCTGTGCTCATCAATATGAAACAAAAAAAGCAGCTAGTTTACTTATATTACATTCCATGCACTTACCAAAATACCAAAACCAAACAAAAGGTTATACATACGCAGATGATTCCTAAATATATCGAATTACATAACAGAAAAATGATAATTATTCCACATGTGTTAACAGTCATCCTAATCAGAACTACCGCTGTGCCCCTTGTTTACTGCCGTGTTTAACGATCATGCGAATTGCATCAGCTACAGATTTGTTTAATATTCATATTTAGCGTCAGTAGGTTCCTATATAGCTTAAGTAAATCCTTTTTTAATACGCCATGTTATCATTTTCAGTTGAATTTTATGGACTGATCTTTTGATACGAGCATAATAATTGGGTAAAAATGTATGTGTAAATTCTCTATTACTTTTCAAGTTATAAAAAATAGTGATAATGAATTCATAACAAAGCATTGCTTACGTTTGCGTTCGATGATAAGGGCAGTGCAGTGGGGGGATGGGAAGTAGGAAGATGATATCTATCTGTATCACAGTAAAAATACCTGAGTTAACGACAATAGTGAGAAGTTGGGTAGATAAATTAAGAAGCGGTCTGGCAATAATTTTGAAATTATTTTTATTATAATTTTTTTGTGTTTGCGAAATCGACAAAATGCATTATGCATGCGCACGCCCACCGGCAACAATATCTCGGTCTGGCTACATAAGATAAGGAAAAGTTCCCCATAAAGAAGAATCACTTCCGTTTGCACTGAATACTTTTTAATGCCTCCCTTATTGATCCCTCCTTATCAATCCTGTAACATAACAGGAGCAATAAAAGTATGGAAATAAGGCATAGCTAATGTAACAAATGCATGTATCAGTTTTCATTATATATTTTTTTCATTGTTTCAAATTGTGGATAACTATTTATGAATGGATTGTTCATTTTTATTGCCAGGCTTGCTTGCTGGCTAAGCCTGGCTTGATTGGGCTGAATACAGAAGACTGATTTATTTTGAGGAAAGCAAAAGTCCCCTGCTGAGGTTGGGGTGGTGGTGGCCGGCCACTCCTTCAGTTTAAAAAAAAAGTTTTGCGATAAAGTGTGAAATAGACATAATACACATCATGAATGTATCTTTCGCATTGTTATTACTACCGAGTTAAATAAGTCTTTAAATATCATTTAAAAGGATAAAATGTGTGGGGGATGGGTTGGGATTATGCAATCACAGCGGAATGTGTAATAGAGATTTTAGTCGAGGAGGAAGCAAAAAATGGACATTTAATTTGAGGAACGGGGTAAAATAAGGAACATGTGAAAATGAATATGGGTACCCCTTAAGGCACCCTTACCAACAACAAACCTATCTTCATCCCCGTTAGCTAAGCTGTGAAGGCACGCTAGACAGTTATATAACTTAGCTATGAATGAAGAATATCAAATGGAGGTTTATTGCCGACTTTTATTGCATAAATGGGGGAAGTAATTAAAAAAGGAACTAAGCACAAAGCTCCATAAATAAAAGCAGAGAAAAAATATGGCATCTGACTGAAGAAATATAGTTAAATCGATATATATGGTTTAATTGATATCCATAATTTATCAATACGAGGCCTTATAATGATTGTTAATCTTTATGAATGCCATTATGTATGTTAATTAGCTGTCTTTACCTTATCCCCGTAAAAAAATATGAATTAGATTTACTGATTAATTGGGGACTAATGAATGATAATTTATCGTAGCCGTATGATATTCCCCAAGCATTTTTCCAACTGGCAGATCTACTACTAAACTTCGGCGGAAGTCAACAGAACAAAATAACCATCTTTCATTTAAAAAGTAAAAAGTAAGAGGAACCCAGAAACACGTCTTTAAAGTTTTAAAAGTATTTTAGTGGTTGTATCAAAATTTGGAGGGATCCTCAACTCCACATTAGATTCAATGAATTCAATTCAAACATAAATGAACCATTTTATTTTAATAACCAGACGTGACTCTTTAAACGAGCGAAAAAGAATGATCATGAGAACATGATAATTTCCCATTCTCGCATTCACTTTCCCTTAAAAACGAAAACACCGTCACCCAATAATTAACCTTTTAACGCTGACTAATAAATGAACCATATCCCTCTCAAAATAACATCCCAGATCTCACTATTAAAACACAGCTATTTTCTTAATTATGATTTTCATTCTTCATAAAAATATAGGTCGGTATTATTCGCAATAAATCGATAAATAAAAATTGCAGTTATTATTCCTTTTACTTTAAGTGAAACTGTCAATGTCCCTAAATCGCCATTCACTTAAAAATTTTCACACTTTCATTGAAAGAGCCAGAATAAATACATGATAGCAATGCCATAACCGTTAATTGCACCAATCACTTATTATAATTTTTTAAATACCTATCTATATCTATCTATGAATCATAAATGTCACTGCATTTTTTCTCGGCATAAGTAAGCCAAGCCACACGCAACCGACGGCAGCCCACTTACCTCACTCACACACGTACGTTTCTGTGGTTTGACCTATGACATTTTTTATTTGCTCAAAAGAAGAAAGGAATGTTTCTTGCCATTCATCATCATCAGTCTGGTAGGTAATCCCAGAGGCAGAGACTAATTATAGCGCAAATTCTACAAAAAAATTACACGTAATGCGAGCAAACATGATTACAATAATAATGACAAGTAGGTAAACATTTAAACATAAGCAAAGCGTCGCGTCATCAACTTCCAAAGCATAACAAAATCTTCCCTAACGGCTAATCCTCTTTTTGCAAAAAAAAGTAAAGTAATAACTGCCACCTTTTAATTGAACAAAGGCTGCACCTCTCCATATCTTCCCATTTTTCAAACAAAAAAAAATGAATTGAGAGTAGACAACAAAGTGCAAACAATGAGAATGAATAAAACGAAGCCAGGCTACATAAGCCGGCTTGTAAAACACTTTTGCTTTTCATTTGAAGCGATGAAAAATTACAAAGAAGAATGATAAAGAAGCAAGCGTGTGAATTATTTTCATCCTCCTATTTACTTACCTCTACTCTACTATCATCCCCCTCCATTTCCACTCCCTCCCTGATACATATAGCAAGCTTCTTAATTCACTTTTCCATATACCTAGTTAGTAGGTAAATAACTATATTTTTTTCATTTTTTCCTTTTTGTTTTAAAGTACCCATATCACATCCATTTACCATTTATGATTATGACGATGATGATGATGGTGATTACGGTTGGGAATATTTGTGGGCTCTAATGTGGACTGAAAAGTGTTACATTCTACTCTACTCTCGATGTGGATGATGAAGGGACAAAAACAAAGACATTTTTTTTAAGTGAAGGGAAGGGTGCCTCTTTAAAACTTGCTATGCGATTTAAACTTTTGCTTTCTGCATGAAATGGAATAGTAAAAAATGCTAAGTGCCCCCCTATCCTGTCTCCGTCATCGTCAATAATAACAATAATATCATCAACAATGTTATATCATGATCAGTAATAAGTAGCAAGCTCAGTTACAATTACAATCGTCATCATCATCGTCATCATCAGCATGAGACTGGGAAATTATCCGTTTTATATGCATTTTTACTTTGTTTATGTTTATGTGTGAGTTTACGTATTGTGATTGTTGTTGAGTGGGATTATATAATGTTCAAAGTGTTAAGGGGGGGGGGAGAGTACTTCTGTTTTTATTATATAAAAATGGCTTGGGAGCATTTAAAAATGTGAGCTTTTTCTTGAAATGGTGGTGAATGTGAATGAATTTTATGATCCAACGGTCTCACCATCATCATCAGTAAAAGATATATATTTTTTTTCTAATTAAACCGATCGATTCCTCTGATGCTTGGGTATAAATAGGGGGATCAGAGGGGACTTAAGGGTACAGTTGTTATTCAGCGTGACAAGCTAACAAATCAGAAGAATTTGATCGGAAGAAGAAGAAAAATATCAACATGCAATCTGCAACCGTATGTTTTACATTTCTGGAAAGAATATACCTATTTCTGAAAAGTTTCTGAGATTCTACATAGTTGGGGATCAGTGACTATTCAGGTTATAGTGAAGACTGCCGTGTTGAATCCTTTAACTTGGAAGATTTGTCGTGATTTTAATATTTTGCTGTGTTTTTTATAAACATTAAGGTTTTCCTTGCGCTGGCACTTGCCGTTGTGGCGGTTAATGCCATCCCATCCCCAATCGGAGGATTTGGACACGGCGGGCACGGCCACCATGGCTTTTATGGACATGACTTCTACGTAAGTTGCGTTTAGAACTTCAGAAGTTTTTTTTTAAACCGGAGCTTCCAAAGAGGCAAATCTCAAACAAACGACGTAATAAAAAAAACTCGTTCTTCGAACAATTTTCTTCTATTTGTCTAGGCTTACCCCAAGTACTCCTACAACTACGGAGTTGCCGATAAGATCACCGGAGACCAGAAGTCCGCTGGAGAAGTCAGGTTGGTTATCATGAACGATGTACTCTTGCTCTGCTTGTTGAAAGGTCAGAAATGGAGGAACATATATCTCTAATGCTCACTTTACCACAATTTACAGAGACGGCGCATTGACCAAGGGGTACTACTCCGTCGTTCAGCCCGACGGTGTCCTCAGGACCGTCAACTACATCTCCACCCCTCATGGAGGATTCCAAGCTCAAGTTATCAACAAGGGAATCGCTGGTCACCCAGGAATCTACGGAATTCACGGCCATCACGGCCACCATGGACACGGGCACCACGGACATCACGGTGGATTCATCGGCTAATTAGTAAATTAGTTATCTAATTAAGTGCTCCACCAACAAACGGCTACTCTCAACCTTTAACAAACTACCAAACAAACCAAAGATGCTATTCTAAAAAAATAACAATTTTCTAATGCCAAAGTTCACCTTGTTCTGCCTCTGCCTGTCTGTGTACTCTCGAAAACTTGAGACCTCTTTCAAACACTTTAAGCTTTGTTTTAAAAGGAAGACCCATCACCTTTCTCTCGGATGCCAAGTGTACATATAAAAAAAACTGTGCTTAATTTACAAACGAAAAGTCTTCCTGTATGGTGTGGTGTGAAGGCCTGTATTTTTTGGGTCGGAATTTCTGATCTCTTTCCTGTGCTAATTCTGTGTGGGCCTTTCTTTCTCTCTTGCTGATTTACATAAATCATCACCTTTGAATGTTCAGTTTTCCTTTCTTCCTCCTGCATTTTTCTTGTACATTGATTAAGTCTTCTTTGCTAACTTGATAATGCAGCTTTTTAATTAATTATCTTAATTCCTCTTCTTACTATTTTCTAAAAATCTGTCTCTAATTACTTTAACTGCCTACCGATACCGATACTAACAAAGCCTAAAAATCGCACTTTAGTTTCTCTCTCCGACACCTCCTGTCTTTCACTTTTTATACTAACAAAGCAAAATGCAATATATTTTTTTCCCTTTCGATGACTGATAGATCTTAGCTAGAGATAAGATGTCACAAGCTAAAAAATCAAACTTTTTTATACCTACATAAAGCGAATTAAAAAAACTTAAATATGAAAACAATACCGTGTTATGTATGTGTGGAGACTGTATGATCTTATTGCATAATTCTAATAGGTTGAACAAAACCATTCAATCATTATTGCACCACAATCCCTGGTAGTATATCAAGTTGTGTCAAATTGATTTTATTTTTCTCATCCATTAATAATACTACATCGATTAGGTATAAATTAGATAAGAATCTGGTGGAAAATAATACACTAATTGGTGATATGATGTGAGTGGGACATTCTTTAGAGACGTAATTAGAGTTATAGGGAGACAATTTTTTTTTCTCATGAGAGAAGTACGTTGGCTATTACTGGCTCGGCTACTATGAACAAAGAAAGAGATGGGTGTTCTCGATATAAATTGTTAACATTTTGAAGACTGTGCTACAAAATAAAATTATAAAGTATATCACTAAATCACGGATTCATACATTTTAGTTGCAGCGATATAATTTCTAGAGCTAGAGATATGAACTTATCTATCATCGGATTTGGAATTTAAAGTGTATCTACTCTAGTGTAAATCCTAAATCAGATAATATTAAAGTAAACTTACATTACTTACTTACACAGGAAGAAGCTTAAATTATCATATCATTAAGACTTTCTGACAGATTATCGAATAAATCATTAAAGGAAACAATAGATAAGATTTAAGAATTAACATTTTTAAAATCACTTGTTCCAGTTCTACTAGAGTTTTTACAACGTAAAAAAAAATCGAAACCGACGATCTTTTTCAATCTCGACGATTATATTACGATATGTTCTATAAATCCAATCACAGCAGCATACCAGTTTTCTTGATTCTACTTTTTGTTAAAGATTTGTAACTAATTATTTCAAAACTTGTCCGGACACAAACTAATTTCTTCATAAAGTCTTTGCTCAATATCGCTAAGGATTGTGGAGTACATTGAGCCTAAATCAAAGTTAAATGAGACATAAACAGGCTTACCCAGCCTTTTAGTTAACTTGGCCGCAAAGGATTCACTCAAGTTATCTCCAGTCTTCCCGATAATCTTGGTTGTTGTCGGCATCCCCTTCTTATCATACGGAGTTATGGAGGACATGGCCAAATCATCCATTCTTGCTTGACCGTCCCCCACCCACAGATAAATACTTTTCCCAAAGTTGGTCACTTGGAAGTAGAACGTTGTGTCCATGACCAGGGTCCGAAACTGGTGGATTTTGATGTGGTTCTGAAGCTGGAGGGAAGAAAGTTGCTGATTTAGGTTGTCGCCGTCACCGCCGCAGTCCATTCCTTTTGTACTCATATTCTTCACTAGATCCGAATCAGACATTGTATTATCCGCGCTTTATTGATATTGATATGACGGTCTCCGGGTTTCCCTGAACCTTGCTCTGATGTCCGATCTGATGAGATGACCTTTGATGATTGATGATAGGCCAATCCGGCAAAATTGCAAAGAATCAAAAAGTATTTCAGGTGAAATATATGCAATATAATATACAAAATAGGTAATAATATTAAAAATGAAAAAAAAAACTGCAAATGGCAATGGCACTCACTAAAATTTAACTTGTTTGAAAGTACGCAATCGTCACAAAACAATTCTGACTTACTATTTCAAATAATTCAAAACACGATTACAGGATCCAGTCCAGTTAATTAATCTCCAGCCAAATCCAAGTATCCAACAATGAGCTTGTACTGAACTGAATGAGATAGACAAATCTGTTACCGCGTCGGCTCCAGCAAATCATCTGTTTACTCTGCTCCTGCTCCTGTTCATCTCAATGCACTCATTCCATAAAAGCACTTCTTTTACTAGACAGTCTAGTCTAGACTTTTCGGAAGCGATGCATGATGAGATTCCACGTGCTGTTGTAAACAAACAAGCGATAGAAATAATAGAATTACCAAATTGGTTGTTCATCGGGGAGAGCGGAAGAAAGCTGAGTGTGAGTTAATTAAATTGTAAAGTTTTATTTTTATGTGATGCATAAAATACAGTTATAGACTATTACTTGTAAGTGACTTGGGAATTTTGACTTGAGTGACTTGAAAGGTTAAAGGTAACGTACAACATTACGTAAACACTTTGTACTGTCATATTGAGCGTGAACAACTTTGACAGATAACAACAATCCCTTGCTGATTTTTTTTTGATTTTGCAATGAATTTACAGGTGACGAGACCGGAACCGACAGGATAGGAGAAACGTTGTCGAACTGATTTAGCATTTAGTTACTCACCTATTTATCCTTGGAAGGATTGGCTTCGAAAATCAACGGTTTCAAAATGAAGATAATCCAAAGGGCTTGTGCACCATCAGGATTGATTGTCAGAGTATTTCGAGGAGCCCTACAACCTCCACCCTTCTATCATCGTCGAGTTTGTGACGCCAGTCCTACCCCTCCTATGTATCAAAATCGGTTGATTTCAACTGCACCCTCGACTTTTGCTCCTGCGATCGGTGTACCTGCAGAGGATGAGGAAATGCCAGAAATAACAAAAGCTACGAAGAAGACGAAACAGAAATCGTTAAAACCCGAAGCTAAGTCAGGTTCAAAATCTGAAGGGTCTGGGTCTACGGGAGCCAAGAAAGAAAAAGAGGACTCATCATTTACTAAAGCAATGCAACTAACTATGACCTACACAAAGAAGCACAGCGGGATAAGCTCACAAGTCTCCAATTTAATCTCCAAGCCATTTCTACGACCAACCAAGACGATCCCCAACACAGTCTATTTAGTCAACAACTCCGTAGCCAAAAGCATGACTGAAATAATCAAGTCAGCAGAACCTGATTTGGATGCTCCGGTACTTGAGCTTCACCCTGGACTTGGAGTATTAACGTCCGACCTAATAAATGACATAGGATTTAAATACGTCACGTGTTTGGAAGACAATCCCAAGCTAGCTGAAAGCATCAGGAAACGGTTCAATCTGCCTGTCATACAAGCTTGCCTAAATGATCTCCCTCGTCATTTCCATCTGGATAAGCACGATGGAGGCGAACGTATTCACAACATTTTGAATAAGATAAGGACCAAGCCACCGGATACTCCTGATCCTGATCCCTCCACCAAAAAACAATTATACGTAGTAGGCGCTTTGGTCAACGTCAGCGAAATCAATTTCATCATAAGGTGCTACGTGACCCAAAGGGTTCTCTTCGAGGAGGATACACCGTGGTCAGGTCGAGTAACGTTTTTCACCGGATTTGGAGGCAGACCTGATTTGGTTTGTAACGCAACACCGGAAACGGGACTAGTCGCTTATCGAGCCACCTCCGTATTGTTTCAAACCCTGTTCAACTGTAAAGAATTGGGGGAGCTCCCAAGAGAGGCTTTTATTCCATGGGAGGTCCAGGACAAAACGGTACGCGTCGGCCCCCAAACACGGAAAATGAAAGTGGTGAATCCTGAAATCATTAAAATGTTCCGGATAGAAGCTAACCAGGATACTTTAGATAAGATTGGAAAGGAACATCTATTCTTATATTGGTATTTTGTTCGTCAGAGCTTGTTTGCCAGGACGTGTAGAATTATCCCGGAACTGGAAAAGTGGGTCCCGGGCTGTGGACCCAGGTTAATTAAGCAAGGCATGACTATTTATTCCCAATTCGGGACTCTCAAACCTCATGAGATTTTGGATTTGTATTTGCAATTTGTGTCGTGGCCGGAGTTTGGCAACTCTTCGTTTTTGAGTGCTGTGGAAAAGTTTCAGACTCGGTTGGAGATCTCGGATGAAGATGGAGGCGGTGGAGCACACTAACTACATCGTTTAAACCAGATCATTTTTAGTAAAAAATATGTATTTGTATTTCTAGAACCAGTCCAGTCTATAATAGGTATAACTATTTAACTATGCATGAATCAAGGTAGTTTTACTCATAAGACTTTACTTTTAGTAGTAAATTTTCCTTGGCATGAATGAAAAGTGGTTACTAATTACAATTATTTTTTATAACGTATGTAGTTCTGTATTTATTGTCGAAGCTTTTACTTGAGAGGTCAGGTCGGAAGTTACAAAAAATAACTGTTGGTTTGATAAAATACTTTTATATATATAAATAAAACTGACAATTCAACTGTCAACTTATCAATAAATCTCCACATGAATGGGAATTCAAGCCAAGTCTAGGTATGTCATGTTCATATATATCGCAAAAAATTATATATCCATTAACTAACTACTCTATAATTAAGAAAAATCCATTATTTTTAGCCAGTTAAATTCTGGTATAGGTAATAGGTATATGGTATTCCATCCATTTTTCCCTCTGCGAAATCTTTTTAAACTTCTCTGTTCATTTAATTTAGAACCTTCTTGGATCTCCTCAATCTTGTTTCCGATCCATAAAATGCATTTCTGCTTGAGTTTTCACCAAAAAGTCTTTGTTTTCCTATTTTCTGATTGGATGGGGAATGGGAGACCGACCGGTTTGGT
>JAQGAI010000676.1:0-18386 GCA_034696905.1 Lepidocyrtus violaceus
AAACTCATACCAAAAAATAATATTTACGTTTGGAAACCAGCTAACCGGAGTAGAAATGTAATTAGTGATGTATTTGATTTTCACAAAGTATATAAGCCAACTGTAGGACTGACTGACTTTGAATGGAAGGAAAATTGTTCATTCATGTGATCTACTGCTGCATGCCTTTCTCTTTTAGTTCTAATATTCACCAAACACTTTGTAAGTTTAGTGTTCTGGTTTCTTGCTTTGTAGACTCTTGAGATATAGTTGGGGCAAATAATAGAATATTTATATGGCATCGTGAAAAAAATAGCGTTTATGGTAAAAAAAAATTGCATGTCAAACTTTGACAGGGTAAAGGAATGCAGCATAGATATTCGGCATTCATCATGTCCTCATCTAACTTTCATAATCCCTTCCTTTTGCGAACGCGTGCTTGCCAGGGGAAAAGGCTGTATTCATACTCACCATCTTCCTCAGTTAGTACAATTTGTTGGAAGAAACATGCAGTTAGTAGATGATGCAGACAGTCGTTGAAAATTTTGAAAACTTTTACTGTGCGGCAAATTCAAAATTTTGAAAGTTGTCTTGCTCTACATATTTGGTCCTTGTTGAACTGAACTGCGTTTTGGGAACAACAGACATCTATTTTGTATGAATGGGCACTTCAACCTTTCCAATAAGATGAAATTAGTATACAATGCAAATTGAGTCGATTGTTTTTAAAAATTTACGTACGAAAACGTGAAACCGTTTACAAAAATCGTATCACCGCTGGAAAGTTAACAATTTACATAATAGATTTGTCTCCCATTCCTATTCTCACTTTCAGTTCGGCAGAGTTCAGCTTCAGAATTAATCTTCAGAATCTTCGGCTTTATTCAGAAAAGCAAAGTTCAAAATTAGAATTGAAAGATGGCATTCGGTTGGTTGTGGTTAGTACAAGCATTTAATTAGCCCAAAAGCAGAAACCTGATCTCGATAAAAGTAGCACATAATAATAATACATACAAATATGATACTACGATTACGCCTTGGGAATAAGGGAGAAAGAACGCTTTTGATGGTGATCAGTGATCATGATCATGAAATGAATCAATCTGCTTTTGAGACTGAGACAAACCTTTTTAATCAACAGGAAGAGTTATGAATACTTTTCCATCAAGTTTTTTGTTAGCAAATGAAAAATGTCAATATTGGTAAAGAAGACAGAAACGCTAAACTGCTAACAATGTAAGTAAACTTTCTTATTCGGATTCGGATTAACTTACCTTCTTTCACGAAGCCAACTTTCACTTGCTTAACAAAGCAAAACTTTTCGACTTTCACCTTCCCACTTTACTTACAACTCATCTACTAGAGACACGGCACGGCACAATCTAATGCTCTTTCGGAATAAGCAGAGGTTATATACCTACCTAACAAGTATCTTTTGTAAACAAGTACGATTCAACTTCAATAATGCTCCTGGTGCCTCATTGAAATGCGCTTATTGTAAATTGTAACAAACCTTAAGATCAGTTCTATAGAATGGTCTATAGCAGCAATTATCGTTGACACAGTGCTAAAAAGCCAAAAGTTTTTCAAGTGCCAAGTAGCAAGTTTTTAAGTCATCAATAATGGAACTGAAATTAAATAGCGAAAGTTGGAGGAGTTGTGAGAGGGCATAAAAGTTTCAATTCTCTTAACTACTTTTATAATGGAATGAGTAAAATACTTGATTCTACTTTTAGATTTGATCGTTTTGACTTTTTTTTTTACCGAAATCACCGTCTATACCGAAATCGGATGAAGTAAGGGAAAAGTATGAAAAATTATTTTATAAGCTGCTTAGCAAGAAAGAAAAACGCAAAAGTTGTGTTTGCTGCGGTTTTTGGAAGATATTTTATAGTAAAAAGATTGTTACTACATCACTCGTCACAGCTTGAGTATTTCTGGACAGATTCGGATAAAAAATTAGGTCCTAAACAACACCTAAGTTTCTAGTCATATGTTTCTATCTGTATGGAATGAACCAAAACACCATGCTTGACCTTGGTTCGCATCCAACATTTTTCATCATGTGGAAACGTGAACATTCTTCGAAGAAAGTAATCAAATATGACAGTTTGTCAGAATTAAAAAGGGAAGTTTTTACCAGTCATATAATTTTACGTATTACAACTCTATAGTTGCAATACTTAGAACATGTCAGCTTGCCAAATTCGAGATCCTTCAGGTTTGTTTTTAGGATAGCAAAGAAAGTCCACCAATGCGTCTATCTACAATCATAGCCTACTTGGAGGTATTCCTGGTGTTGATTTGCTATTGCAGAGCAACAAGACCAAAATACGTAGCATATCATCCTGAATGAAAACTTTATATTAAAGCAAAACTGCTAGACTTTTTGGCTTCAGACTATACAGAGCTTGCAAATCCACAGCCTTGCTAGTTAGTTCTTAGGTGGAGTGGGTATTATGATGTGTAGGCAAAAATATCAAACTGTCTGACGATGAATAAGGAAAGGCAACTTTCACTGCTTTCCCCAAACCAAACTCATTGGCAGGCTTTGTAGCGTGGCAGGCTTTGCGGAGAAAGCAACAGCAAGGAGCTCATCGAAAGCGTGCCAGCATCCCATTATTAGGATGTATTCCCACTCGACAAGAATATGAATTAAGGGATTTTCTTGTGTTTTCATCGCCGCGTGCTTCCTTCCTACATTAATACACGTTTCCAATCTTCATCGTCAGTGTTCTGTTCACCAGCTTGCTTGTTTCATTCAACCTTATTACTTGGAACTTTTGGATTCGGTTCGGTCGGAAGGCATCTGGTGGTTTTGAGTTTTGCTTACATGTTAACCATTTTTGTTAGTTTTGAAGTATGGTACAAAAACTAATTTTCCGGGGTCGCACACCGTTTCGCCACCACCACGGTTGTCAGCCATGCGATTAGAAAGTCAACTACGTAGTAAATAATTTGTTTTTGTGAACAATTTTCTTCCACATGTCTAAAATTTAATTTGCTAAAACTGAAGCGGATATATTTTGAAAAGTTAACTTTCGTTTATAAAAATCGTAAAAACCAGGTTTTGTTATTAGATAGTCGTATGTAGATAGACGTAGACATGCAAAAACGATATGATAAATGATTAGGTAACCTAATTTAAGCTCTCAGCGTCAGTATTTTCTTCAAATATTCCCGTCGTAAATAAATTAATGCTTGTTTGAAAAATTCGAATATGACCAACGGATTTGGAAGGAAGCTGAGACAGCTTCACCGGATCCGGGCACTTCGCATTTCAAAACAAAAGAAGGAAAGTTTGCCTTTAATGTAATCATTTGTTCAGTCACAAGACTTAAACTAGTAAGAACTTACTACGGGGATACCATCATCATCATTAGGTAGCACATTATTGCCCAAAAATCCCCATTAATTGGCCCTGATACAGATACATAACGTAACTTTACTTACATATAGTCCTGTCGCTGGATTACCTCCCAACGCGATAAATTCCTGTTGGGAAACTCAAGTTATTAATATTCTAGGCACTTCACGGGGAAACCAGAGAAGTGGTAATAACAACGGACGATATTTTATATGGCCGCCACACATGTATTATTATTGTTTAGGCTAGAATGAGACGGGAGAAAGTCAAGAGCGATTAGTGTCAACATCAAGTTGGATGAAAAGTTTGCCCTTTCATGGTGGAAAGTGGTAAGCCTTTTATTTGTAGCGCTCAAGAATTGGTTATGAATTTCATAAATAAAATACTTGCATGGGATCGTGGAAAATCCGAGGGTAGATCCTATGTTTAAACGTACATAAATAGCTACACCTACAATTGAGATATTTTACCGGTGCCCATTTCTCCAAGCTCCTTCTACATAAATATTCAAGCACGTTATCTCTATAATTTACAATTAAAAAGCATTAATTAGTTAACGGAAGCCGATTATTTCACTGCCTGAGTCGCACAGCCAGCAAAATCTGAAGAAAAATATCCCACCATCCATCCTACTCTATAAACTGTAGCATAAACAGTGTACACGTGGAAAGCAACTATTTTGACTTGTTTGCCACTGCCATTACCAAGCAGATTGTTAGTAAAGTGGTTAGACAAAACCACGCCACCGCAAAGAGTAAATAGCCAATATTTGGAGTAACCCGAGAACTCAACTCACTCCAAGTTCTACAAACGAAAGCCTTCTGTCAGTGGGAGTTCCCCTCCTATTCTGTCGGCATTTTTTGGTATCAAGTTCCCAGTCATTCTATAACCATACCATGCTAGGTATTTACTTTTTTTACAAGTTCAGTCAAACGTTTCAATTTTGAAATCAGAAAGCAAACTTTCTCCAACAACACAAATAAAATGCCAGTCATCTTCTCTGCTCCAGTATCTATATACGGTCATTGAAAGAAAACCGCTCCCACCATTCCTATTCCATTCAATTCCCAGGCATTCTTTTGAAGACAACGTTGTCTATTTTCGTTTGGGACCAATTCACGATCAGGAAAGGAAAACGGAGAAACCTTTCCGTCTGCTTAGACTGGCGTGTAGTGGTGGTGGTTCGACTCCACTTTCTCTGTATTGAAAATATTTTCTCTCATTTCCTCTCTACAAACTAACTATCCCGCTTTTCAACTTTCGCTTCCATTTAAAACCCAAGAAAAAATTGAAGCGCTATCATGTAGAAAAGGAAGCCTCATCATCAAAATCGTCATATCATATCATAAAGAAAATAGAAGAAGAAAATTGTCATCCGTCATATGACAGATCCATCCATCTCACTCAAGTTTCTTATTTTCTCTTTTCTGACTCGTGAGTACGTACGAAGGCAACTTCATTTTTAGAAAGAGGAGTTGTAAACCGATCTTTTTCTTATTTTTTTTACTAACAATGCAATGATCAAGCTATACTTTCACAACAAGGTTTTGGGGACACCAGCCAACCGCACAGTTTCCATTTTTCGCCTTCGGGACAATACTTCCTTCTTCTTGAGGACTGACATGATGATGAGGATATGAATTGTACGACACATATGGCATGGGGAAGACAGACGGAACATGGAAGTTGATAAAACATTTCTATTTCGTTTCTTAAAATTACTTGAGCACACACAATTTTCCAGCCTCCTTCTTCATCTTTCTCCAATGCTACGTGTAGGTCCACATAATAATTTCAGAGTATAATCTATCTTTTCGAGATGGCATGGCATATACGTATTTTTCCCTCTTCAATGTGTTTGGCTGAGTTATTGTGTGTGTGCTCCTCTAGTTTCACTCGTTTCCCTTGTCATACAGGAGAAATGATTCCCACAGGGTTTTTATCCTTTAAGGGAAAATATCTTTTTCTTTCTTAAAGAATGGAAGGACGGTATTCACTTCCAATCCTTTATGTACACACTACAAACAGCGCTTTCACAACAGGAAATAGGGACACCACAAAAGTTCTTTGGTCTTCAGAAGCCATACTTACATCCCATCTCATATGCACTATGTGTGTATGCTGCTCGTTTTCCTCCGATTTTCATTTGTCCTTTTCTGTTTTTGTCTTCTCCTCCGGTTTTTTGGTTCTTTGTGGGACTGCTAAGGAGCAGTTTTCTCGAAAAGGATGTCTATATCGAAATAAATTAATAAAAGGGACTCAAAGCAGCTCTGTAAACAGCTGGGAGTTCTCCTGCGGTTTTTGTGGTATTAAACAAAAACAAGCAGCAGAGTTATTTATATCAGTTTCCATTGAAGGACCACGCATGAATATAATCTGTGTATGTATGCCAATGAGAAAGAGATTTAAAATCCTTACAAAGACCACAATCTATTCATGTAAGTATGTGTACGTCGGCATCTAACAAGTAGGCACACATACTTTACTTTCTCCTGAAATTAATTAATTTTGGTTCAGTGACTGTCAGTTTCACTACTCCCCAAGAAGTGACTGCTCGTTCAATAAAACCAAATAATATCATTTTCAATTAAACTAAATAGTGATAGTGATACTTTCTTGTTTATTGATGGGTAGCATGACGCAGAGAAAGTTTTTGAAAGTACCTGTGGTATATACATAGCATGTTAAAAAAATTAGATTCCAAACTCAACTATATAACCTATCAAGGGCTATATATACTTGACTATCATTGCAGGAGGTGGAGGGAGAGAGGTTTGAGCTTACAAAAATACTTGCCGTGTTGTTTTATTTGAGATGAGACTCCTCGGGCCTAAGCTAAAGTACACGACTATTCAAACACAAAAATAGCATCCATCCATAAAGCATATACATATGTGAATATGCTCATATTAATAGAGATTTATGTAAGGTTATACTTGGTTATATGAAAATGGATTACTTGTAGCGTGGCGCTCCGAAAATACTCTGGGTATCATCACATGAACAACTGGATTGCATAACATGGCTCGTTATGGTGAAAGCGTGAGTTGGATTTAGATTCGGAGAAGAATGAATTGCAGTTTTTCCCAGGGAGGATACCACCAAACAGAGGGAAATGATAGCCAAAAAGAAATTGCTACATTTCCAGATCCCACATATATATCCCGTCATCATCCTCCCATAGCCAAGACTACTTGTCGTCCACGGCATGCCACGCCATGCATGCACCTTAACAAACGAAACGTAAAATGCAAAAGCACATTGAGCGTTATGAATTTCATCCTGGGAGAAAACGAAACATTCCAAGCACATTCACTTTCTGGATGCTGAGGATGTTTAATGATATGCATTAACTACGCTTGCATTCCAAGTCTAGCTTTGGCTTCAACTTTCCCTTTGCTTTCACTTTTTTCTTTACTTTCAGTCGTCCCTGGGAAAAAAGGCGATGCGTTACATGGTCGTTAAAATAAAGGATTTAAGCTCTTGGCATACATATGTGGATGGATTTTCATGTGTCCGTACGTTCCCTACACGTATAAATACATTTTTCCATTTATAAGGTGCAAGAAGTGCAACACCAACAAGACTGTCTTCCAGACTAGTATCTCTGCTCTCTCTTTAAAATATTTCAAATTCTGGAGGAGCTACTACGTTTTTCGGGAAAGGCGATTCTAACGTTAGCATTTCTGTGTGGGTTTGTACAAGAAATGGTGAGATGAAATAGGGCGGGTTGAGACTTGAGAGTTGCTACTTTTGCACGTTTCCCTTTTCAGCTTCCTTCAAGGTTAGATATGTCCTGCTACAAACTTAATTAAAGTGGCGCTTGTCTAAAAGTCTAAACTTATGCAAAGTATGATAATAATTATTTATTGGAGAAGCTTCATTTTAAAAAAATGTCGTGTACGCTTCAAGAAACTTTTTTGCTCACATTGCAACATTGCTAGTAGTAAGTTTTCTTTTTCGGTAAAAGTAGTCTGAGTAATATATCCACACTCCTTTATCCAGATCATAATCAGAAATTTTAAATAAGTGCAGATAACTTGATGGTGAACGTAATAGATCTTCTTGTTTGGATTACTTGTCTATCCAAACGATCGACTTTAATTACATTTGAACAAGTTTATGTGGAAGCGGAAAGCTATCATACATGCTATAGTTTTCCGTGCTTAAGCAGTTGTATAATCTAATTGTAATTAATGACACTCAAGGGCCTCTCCTCCTACCACATTCGTTCACCTGAGAAACGTAATAAATATCTAACGTGTAGGCCATCCATCCACCCGTTAACTATAAAATATGTATCAGATTTCATTATTACTGCGGTATTATTAGATGCTGCAAAGGTTATGCTATTATTGTATGCTGTTATTGTTGTTAAAGTTTTTTTTTTTTGGTGGGAAAGGGCAGAACTGTTTGATGTATGCACATACATCTTCCATGCAGAAATATTTGCATTATAAAGGGCACAGTATGTGTTGTTGAGTTCAAGGAGATTGCTTGCTCACATAACTTTACTACGAGTGGCTGCCATTCTCTTACCGTATAAAATTCAAAACGAGCTGCTGAAATATGTATTTTTTTTTGCTTTTTAGGGTATACTAACTTGTTTTAGTGCCCCAAACTGATTGTAAGTTTTTTTTCTCTCTCGAAGAAACTGGAAAAGCATGAATGAATGAGCGTGGACGGACGCACGTAACTTATACCATTTTCTATTGTGTTTTTTCTTCAGGATTCTAGCAGACTGAGCAAGGGAAAGGAATGCTGTGGATGATGTAACTGGAAGTGCTTGTCCAAATACCTCTGAAGAAAAGCTTTTCCCTTTCATATCAAGTTATGTACCATATATTGTTATCAAGAAAAACTCAACCTTTCTATTCGTATTGGTTCTGGACCACGAGGAGAAAGTGGAAGGAAATATACATATCGTATACATTTTCAGCACAGCAGCATGGTTCTCTCCCTCTCTTGTGTGTGGACTGCTGCTGGCACCGCGGCAACTCCTACATGTCTGGGCGGACTGATCATGAGGATGATGACGACGGAGAAGGGGACGCAAGCAACAAGACTTTCTCCTTCAGTGTCTTTCTCCAAGTGGGAGTCAGTTGCTAGACAGACTTTCGCCTGACTTGGTCTTTCCCAGTTTCTTAGCACTGCTGCTCCTGCTAGACAGTCAAGTACACAGAGAAGCGGTTATAACTCGTGCTTGTGTATGCACAGTGTGCTCTGCCTCAATAAAAACTTTCTCTTTTGCTGGCTTTCATTGCTCAGCCCATTCACAAGTTTCTCATTCCGCTCATGTGTTCCGGTTTTTGGAAAGAGGAAAGTGAAATCACCCCCCAATCATGTTAGTCCAACATAAAAAAACTCCAGTTTTCTCCTATAAGCCATTATAAATTTAAAAGGAATATATTGTGCAAGGTGCAGTAAGTCTAGTCTTAAATATTCAAATTTAGTTTTCAACCTTGTGGCTTTTATGTACCTACCATCTTTCACTGTGTGGTTGTCCATAATTCAAGAAATAAGCAAGTTTTTTCCTTCTCTCTCTCTTTCTCCAAAATTTCTTCCTAAAGTAGTCTGAGATTTTCCTGCCGTGTTTTATGAGTAAGGAATGTGTGGAGGGGAAATGGATTTAGTCGTTTTTGAGTAATTTTCATTAAAAGGAGGAAAGTGAAAAATGAAAGTTACACGAGAAACAACCTCGAGCTAACACTTGGACTTTTGGAGTATTATTGTAGAAGTGGATAATTTATATTGCTCATTTGTTCTCCTCCCGAGACTTGCTCTCTCACTAATAAAATCAGTTCATCTGCCTTCCCCCTTCAAGTTATTCATATAGAATGAATGCCAAAAATAGGAGTTTGTGAATAAACACTTAAAAAGTTACTTGTTTCATGCAGAAATAAATAAAATGAATGCAAAAGTTTTAGCAATTTCTGGTTAGCCAACAAAAAAAAAGCCAACACAAAAGTTGCTGTACAATTAGCATTATTCATCTTCATTGGATCAAGCTAAACTTGTTGAGATGCTAATCTCATAAGCCAAATTGCATGGATTGGATTTTTCCTGAAGGGGACGAGTGACGACAAGGAGCATCCACACTCTGCAGCACCCCAATTCGACAACCATCTTCTCCTTCTATCTGATTTTTCTCCGTAAGTAAGGATTTTTTGGGGTAAAATCTGTTTGCATAAAAGCATTAAACATTTTATGATAGCAAAAGGGGAATTTTTTACTAACTTGAAAGTTGAAGTTGCTGTTGTATAAAAATATAGGGAGTAGGATCAGAGACGGGAGAAAGCTCTTTGGTGAAAGTAACTAGTTAATCCCACATAAAGTTGAGAAAGCTCTCATGGGACCCTTTTTCATCTTTCCTTTGAGCCATATTGTTCGCCATTTTATTTGAAAGCAAAACTGCTAATTATTATACGTTCCTTCAGTCCACTGACTACTGCCATGCTGCCAGTAGTGGGAATCCACAACCAAAAGAAAAGGCTCTGACTAGAACCATCGCATCGCCATTCTGCGACTTTTCTCTGTAAAACCATCCCGCATGCTATCATCATCCCACTTCCCACATTAGAGAGCTTCCTCCGTCTACACTTCTCTTTGTTCTTTTTTCCAAAGCCACCCTTTTGCTTTGCTGATTCGTCCGTTTTCCAAGTTGAATTTTCAACTTATCCTATAATTACGTTATATAGATATATCGTATCGTATTACTACATATCTTTCTGCATTTACTTTCTCCTCCCCTTTATCCAGCCACTGGAATTATCGAGCTTGATACAAGTTGCGACATTTGCCATTAGAGTAATGTAAATTTGGCCACTATACCGTCAAAGGGACTATCGTAACCTCGGCCAAGATACACATTTTGTGTTCCCTGTCACAGCAGTTTTATCGTAACTTTTGGGTCATAAAAGAGGAAATGCTCTGCACACATCTCCGATACAAGACGCCCCAAACAGCAGCACAGCATCATCTCATCCCATCATCATATTATGATTATTGCTATTATACGAAAAGGTCACGGAAATAGAAAAAAATAGAAGAGGAAAACTACGGGAAAATCCGTTTTTTATCTGTAATTTTATTTCGAGGAGAGAAAACACGCTCCGCTGTAAAATGTTGTTGCTGACAGATTACTCCTTTTTTTGAAAACCGCGTTATGTTGGACTAAGGGCCTTACATTGAAATAGGAAAAAGGCAAGAGATGGGACAAGGAAAAAAAAACATTTGGTGCAGGTTTTTCGGGTTATTGTTGTGATAAGGGAAAGAGGGGATTGGATTACCAAGATATGGCCGGGGACTCTGTAGCTTTGCCAGTTTTTTTTGTTGCTCATCAAGAAGGAAACAACGTCCAAAGTCAGTGGAGTAAAATAAAAGTTTTCTTATTAGTTCTGTTATTAAGAAAAGGGAATTCTTTCCAGTATATACATCCATTTCTATATTCCCCATCAAACAATAGAATTAAGAAGTTTTTTTGGGGAGTAAATTCTGGTATTCCAGCATGGAATGGAAAAGGTTAAATGTAAATGGTATAAATACATTTTGTTGGGTATAGTTACCTACATAATATGAACTGGGAGTGGATATACATACTGCATTGTGAAAGTTTTTTCGCCTGGGATGCGGCACGATAAGCCATGCTTTTCTTTGACCACGGAGCATGAAATGAAAAGTTTACGATATGCTTTGGCTTTCCATTACAAATCACAATTACATTGAAACATTCGTAGAGGCAAGTAAAATATTTGAACAGATAGTGCTGTGTATATTTGCCCACTTATGGTTCACTGTCTCTCCTCCACCGTATCAAACCAAATTATGGTTGGCATTAATTAACGGTTAATTCACTGGATTCGGTATCCCTTGTGTACTTTCTATCAAAGCAAGGAGGAGAGGCCTTATGATGATTCCTGCGTTGATCACATTATTTATTTACGATTAGCCAAGTAATCTGATTCTCTGCCCTATGAGCTTGTACCATCAAAATGTAATAAGCTGGGAGATGTAGGTGTAGCAGTGGAATGCGTGGGGAAACCGTTTTTGCCAGACATGACTGACAATGAGCCAAAAAAACAGCCTGCTACACTTGTTGGTAATGCGGTGATGATAAATCTCGAAATGTACCAGTTTACTATTCAAATGTGACAAGAGCATAAAGCTCACAATCAGTTTATCTTTATCTCATTAACTCTGCATTCACCTTCCGTTGAGAATACATTATTAAGGAAGGGAATAAATTTAAAATTCGTTTTACTGATATTTGTAAAAAAAATATGACTGGTGTGTGAATAATATAATTAACTACATTTAGTTTTTTAAAGAAAAGGAGATGGAAAAAACCAAATCTATCTCACGAAACGTTTATTCTCCGACGCTGAATGGGTCTAGCTTAGCAGTTTTGCAGAACTCCTGACAAAACTGCACATGGATGCAGTACAGTACACGTAATGACGATGAATTGCCTTAAATGACCATTCTTAATTTGTGGCAGCCTTTCTGGTCCATACGTGTCCCTGTGTAAATTATTGTTTCCATTGATTAAATGCATCATTTCCACTTACTTGTTCCTTCCTATTACATTCTCTATCGTCCGTTTAATAGCTTTTTACAGTTCATACAATTACAATTCCACTCTCATGAATCAATTTGTCCGTAACTCCCAATAAATTACTTTTTCACCTAGATCCTTTTCCCTGTGCATACGTTCTTTACTTTGGGAAACGTTTGGAACATGCCAGCCAAAAACTGAATCAACTCTATTTAATTATAATGCATGCCTACCTTAGTTTCATCCCATCACCTAATTTCTGAAAATGCCTATTTGCAAAAGTAGGCGAAAATGAGTTCTCTCCCTGGTTATACTCTTACTTGAAAATCAATTCTAACTTGAGCAATAACACTTATTTAGCCATCCATACCTGTCTACTTTTATGCACCCGAATTTTTTCCCATTACTTCCTTCATGTCCCTCCACCGAATTGGATTTCAAGCAATCTCATCCTTTTTTCCCTTTCTCCAATCCTACTTTACAACTATTGCCTAGTTGGAGCCACCAAACTACATACCAACCAAGTAACCTCCACCATCTCTATTATAAACTTCTCCTTTACTCCATATTATTTCTCTTCGAAAGACAAATACGATAATTCCCCGAAGGGCTGTACTGATATATATGCAATGTCACACCTGGCTGCCCCCTCCTTTAGCACAACATCCTCCTCCAAAATATTTCCCCTGAAGTAAAAAGTACATAAGAACAACCAGGCGATTGCCTTGCCTTTCCTTATAGTGGTATACATATCTCCGTCCCTTTCGCTTCGTTTCCCTTTTCAAGCAAACCGATAAAAATTTACATTCCGTATTCACTTCTACTCCCACCAGCTCCATAGTCGTAGAAGCAGTCCTTCCCCGCAGCATCATCATCCCCAGCCAGCCAGGAGTAGATTGTACTCGAAGAAGTACAAAAAAAACTTTTTTTTTGCGCTTGCTGATCTCCATCCCATCTCATAAATGGGAACGTTCTGCTTCCGTGCACTCCTTCAAGACATATCGACAACATTGACTGTAGGCAGAAAGGGTTCTTTAGTTACCATCACTAAAACCATCATCCATACCTAAGCGTAAAAAATCTTTCCTCTCGTTTCCTTTAAAAAAAAGAACATGCACATCAAGATTTTTTTTCGTAACTTTTCTCTCCTTTTATTCTCCTTTTCTTCATCTCCTTTTAGTAGAGGCAATAATGGGTCCTCCTACAGAAGAAGAAAACGAAGAGAGAGAGAAAAACGAAGGAACGAATCAAGAGGAAGAAAATGAAGAAGAAAAAGGGAAAAAGTGAAGTTTATGTACATGTCACGGCACAGCAATGGCATTATGGCATTGCATTATGCTCTCCCTCTCCCGCTCCTACACGCACAGTTAGTTACGCTGAGGTGATGAATCTTTCTAATCTTGTCTTCACCTCCTTCTCGTTCCTTTCTTCTTGTAGTTTTCCTAGATCCTCTAGGATCTCAGTGCTCATTACACAGGCACTCAATGCCTTAGTGCCACCACCATCATCACTTACCAGTTTTACTAGCACCGCCACCACCACCATCACCTCCATCCACCACTGCATTGCATTATTTGCCATTAAAGACCATTCCCGATATTGCACAACTCCGTTCACACAGGTAGAGGGAAAGAAAACAGAAAGTGTCAGTATTAAATCAAGACTTTTTTTACTCTTCTTCTTTTCAAAAAACCTCAAAGGTCTCCAGCTAGGTTTCTTATGGAAAAAAAGAAGAAAAGTTGAGGTTGAGGTATTTTTTTTACCGAGGTATTTGTATTTGGGTTTTAGGTGGGCGTACATCAATGTGGATGGAAGAAGAGTTGTGTGGATGCTCACGGGTGATCTATAATTTACACAACAGTTTGGTCTAGAAAAGACACGAACAATGAATGGGAGATGGGAGAGGAGTAGAAAAGGGATTAATTCTCAGGTAGGCACCTTATTATGGCCTATAAGGAAGCATTAGAATTTCCGAGACTTTTTTTCCTTTCTTCCCTATGAGCGTTTTTTTGCAACAAAATGGATTGGAGAGAGAAAAAAAGACATAAGTAAATCTACTACTTCTTGTAGGACGACTAACCTTTCACGGTTTTAATCTAAAAGTGTTGGCTTTAGAGGTGGCAGATAGTTGCCCATGTCCATCCATATATCACTTCACACTATCTTAGTTTTTCGAGGAGAAAATGGAAACCGTATATTTTGTTCTTTTCCCTCCCTGCTCCTCTGTGGGGGCAGGAAGGATGTGAAAGGAAACGAAAATGAGAGGATAAGGACAAAAAAAAGATTATGATGATGATAGTGATCACAAATGATAGGAATCTTATTTCTTCTTTTTTGGACTTGTGTTTCTCTGCTAAAGATATTGTTCTCAAGGAGGGGAAGGGAAAACTCCTTTTTTTTGCTGTTGAGCATGTGGCAATACAATAATAGCTGTTTCTATCTGCAATCACATACATTTTTTATTTATATTTGCGTGCCAGCCAGAGTAGAAAAAGGAAAATGTACAATGGATTGGTGTATGGACGTACATCAGGTGCTCGGTGGACCATGCAATCCATACGAAAGTAGGGAAAAAATGAGAGAAAAGGGAAGGAAATATACATCTTCTGTTGAATTTTGTTGTTGGTTTAGAGGTGTTTTTTTTTGCTACAGATATTTCTGATGATTCTCCAAACATGTTCCTTTCCTTTTCCTTCGGAAGCGTTTCCTTTTTTAGACAGGGAAACAAGTGAGCTTTCAGTTTAGACTGTTGTATAGTAAATCGTATTTACTTCTCCTGCAAAATGTGCAATGTACTGTGGTTGGTTGAGTGGATGTTGATGGTGTGGTCTGGTGTGTGTGTGTGTGTTGTGTAAGCAAAAATAAATGAGCCGGCGATTTCATTTCTGAAGAGCTTTTTTACATCAGTACTATTCTCATTGTTGTGGAGGAAAAAGAATGATGAGTACATTAGCAGTAATGCAGAATACATGACTCGCACTCGCCTAGAGCGACAATGAGATTTTTTGTCGGCTCTTTCTGCTCGTACTCAACTGCTCTGCATGAAGTCAATATAAATTGGCCTGGACAAGAAGAGTAAATAGGAATGGGGATGGAGAGATGACAGGGTGATTTCATGAAAAATGAAAATCCTCTTCTTGTGGGCTTTGTTGAAGATAGATCGTTTGAATGAGTTTATATAAAACTTACACGAACATTTAGATACGATACAATGCAGTATTATGCACACACTGAATACATTATTATAATAGATCGTGGTGGGCAATTTTTATTATTATAAGTGCAGAATCGCCTACTGCATATTTCATCTCATCGTCTACTGCCAACTCCTTTCGTTTCGTATAGCAGAGCAGATCATGAATCATCGTGTGTACATTTTGAGTGTTGGAGATTATGATGAAGTCGGATTGTTACGGACTAACGATAATAGTACAGTGGTGTTCCCTCTACCCCTACTTGATCTCTAACTTTACGATAAAATGTTGCGGATAATGATGAGGCTCTTTTTGAGATCCGTTTTCACGGCAGAGGAAAAGTTTTGATTGTATCAAAAGTGCAATGCCTTTTCAAAAATGCAGGTAGAAAATATATGTTGTTATAGCTGAACAAATCAATTTTTTAGAGAACGAAATCCCTGGGATTTTATGAGAGTCTACAATGTATAATGGAGAAATGCATGAAATACTTAATTATAGAATGAATAAAAATATTAGTCATTCCTTTTTTATACATCGCTCCTTTACAAATTGCAACGTGTCATTACCGCTTCATTCGAGGACTCGTCGTGGGTAAAAGAGAGAAAATTAACCAATGCAGAGATTGAGAGGGAAGATACTATATTCTACGATTATTGCATCATTGTTGATTACAAGGCATTGACATGGTAAGAGACATCGACATCAGCACAGGAAACTATGTAGGTATGCTTCTCCAAAGCCAATGTTTACCTGCCAAATTAACGACGTCGTTCTAGTCTTATCCAATAGCTTAGAGTTCGAACTCCAACAAATAGTTGGAATGTTCCATTTTCCCTATAAAATTATTCCAGCTATTCGAGCTGATAATTTGAAGTCAAATCCAAACTACCAATTTGTCAAGGACGATGGAAGTAATGAAAGATGATTGCTATTATTAGGCAAACAAATAAACTTCTCTGGTAATATTACATTTTGTGACACCTTTTTGATGGAGGTGGAACAGGAACTAATTACTATGTAGAAAACACACAAGCCATGAATCTCTGTCTGGAACGGCAAACTATAAGGGGACGTGCACAACACTTTCCTATCTGGGAATCAAAAAGGAAAGGCGTGTCAGGCAGCCCCCACCATTTCAAATGAGTTGGGACCTTTGAGAATGGGCAAACAAATAACCTACCTTTTCAATCAGCGTTTTACTAATTAAGTTTGTCGTTCCCGATTACATAAGTTGATGTTGACATTTTTGATAAAAGAGAGCTGGCTTTCGTAAATGATTGGCTTAGGATTCCTGTATATAGCAAGGCGCTTGCTGGTGCCTTTTCCAAATTGTAAACTTTGATAAATAACAAAAATTTAAATATAGGGATTATAAATATAATGGGTTCTGGAAAGTAATCGCGACATGGATCATCGACGAGTAGCCAGCAATTTCCAATTTGGAAAAATGAGGATGGCTTATTTAATTCCTCATTAAGGACAATGATTGAGAATCTATTACATGATAATCACTGATCCTGGTGTTAATCATCACTAGCTACGTCGTAGAATGTTCATTTTTTTTTCAATTATGCACAACAACATTCCACCTCCTACTTCCTCACATATCGCGAGAAAATTATTCTCTTCTCATTAGCGTCATCATCTATTGTTTATTGATGCTGGTGGGGAAAATGCACTCAACAAACTGCTTTTACGTAGAGCCAAAAAAAAAACATATATTTTCGTCTGAAAAGTGTTCCCCAACAGTCAAGCATTAGCAATGGGGATAAAATAGTAAGCAAATAAAGCTGATTTTTTTTAGGCGATGGGTTGCTCAACTGGAAAGTAGTTTGTTTCTCTGCAGCGTTTTTTTTTGCGTTCATGTGGATGCCAATGCCAATACGTGGATCATTATCATCATTACAGCATTATAATGTGTTGGTTAATGAGGATCACAATAAAAGATTTTAGGGATTTTAGCTCGCATTCATTATGCATGCTGAAGCCAGCCAAGTCAATCCAACCCAACTAACTGGCTGAAAGCTGACTTTCTAGGAATAACGCATTCAATTCTATCGCTACATATAACAGAACGCAGCGCTGGCACACTTTACTAGGCATTATTGTTGTGGAGGTAATGCCAATGCCGTATTTGGAAAGCGAAAGTAAAAGGGTAAATACAGGCTAGCTAGTACTATCGCTGCTCCTGTCAAAGACCCAGACCTAACAGCAACCGTGGCTGTGATAGTAGAGCTGTATCAGTGAGTGAAGGAGAGTCAGTCGTTCAGATGTGCTGCTGCATGGAGGAACAATTTAACAGAAGGAAGGAAGCTCTTGTTTTTACGTTTAATAAGCAGCCCACTTGCTTTTACTTTCCACGATCATTCAATAGTAATAATATCATCTTTATTTCAGAAAGAGATATAAATTAGGTTGTGCAGCTTTCTGGTGAAATTGGTGATTAGTGATGGTGGAATTATTTACAGGAAACTGTTATATTTTGGCCAAATAATCGCATATTATTTCGACAAAATCAATCTTGGCTATGCCTTCACTTTCTTCGAACTTCATCTAAGATCTGAGGTAAAAAAATATTTGTCTTTTTACTAAACTTGGGAAAATATATTTTTTCGGAGATAAAGGAAATGGGTTGTTTGTAAAATTTGTTCGGCTTGTAAAATGAGTTGTTTGCTTAAAGTATACGGATATATATTAATTGAAGTTACGTAATTAATTTTCGCGATGTTACTCGAAACGGCTTGTTCTTAGAATGAATATCTGCATCAGATCGGCAGAGTGAAATCCCTTTCCACAGTCACGATCATTAAGGATTCGTTCTGGGGGTAAAACAGTGGGAGTTGAGTTGAAATGGTTTTCTTGGCAGAATGTTTTCAGTTCCCCCAAACCTGCCATTCATTATACTAATCATAACATACGCTTACGCAGATGTGTAGGTAGGTAGGTAGGCCGGTGTGGAGGAGCATCTTCTTCTTTTCCTTAAATGATTAATAAAGAGGTATCAGAAACTTGACTCTTTGAAATATCCCGTGAAACTTTTCTCAAAGTGGAATGGAATTGGCTTAAAGAAATTAGCCATATAAAATTCCACTTTTCCTAACATAATATACGCACACTCAACCAAACCTAATTGAGCCTATATATTTCTACTTTCATTTCTACATATTTGTTCCTCCCAAGATATCTGCACTGTTGTTAAGGTACTCCGAGTATTTCGCCCATGTAATTTTTCCCGAACCTCGTCCGAATTTTTTAAGCTGTAGCTTTCGATACCTGGACTACCTATAGT
>JAQGAI010000677.1:0-18382 GCA_034696905.1 Lepidocyrtus violaceus
AAATGCACACGACAGAAGTTCGACAGAAAGGAAGCGAGGCAGAACATATGACTGACAGAAGCGTAAACCCGCCTTAACTGTAGCACGTACCTATATGCACTTTTTCCTGTTACTAGCGAATATTGAGCCACGAAGGATCTCTAGAATGATTGGATGGCTTGGGTTGGAAATGGAATGAAAGAACAACGCACCGGTTTTTTTTCATGTTTTGCTCATTGAATAAAAAGCAACCGTAACCGTTCCTCAGTCTTTGTGAGCTTTGCTTTGGGAAATGAAAGGAATCTGAGCGAACAAAAAAAATGAAAGGGGTCCCTTTTCAGGGATAGGATTTCACATACTTTAATTCAAAGAGATGCTGTAATTGTAACGTATATGTGTGTACAGACATATACATTTATGTTCATGCCTACAAAAAGTAATTTTATCAAGAGAGACTTCTATATGTAGGTATGTATGTACTATGAATGAACCTACTGGATATTTACTTGATGAATCACAACACAACAATCATGATATGATCCAAAAGAAAAACTGACGAGATGTCAGAGAAGTTTACAATGTGCAGTTGGAATAACATGCGGGAAAGTGAGTGACGCATTCCCCAAATGTTTTGGCAGCATAAAATTTAAAAGAAAAACATAATAATCCAACATAAAATTATTCTTCAACCGGTGACTGAAAATTGTGCAGTTAAAAAAATTAATTCCATCTCCATTATGTTCTTCATACATACGAGCCACGACCTCCTATTTTAATCTAATCGTTGTCCATTAAAACTATCTTTCTTTGGTTGGGCTGGTCAACTGAAAGAAACTGGAATTGATTCTTCCAAAAGACCCAGCACTTTTCTTATCTTTATGTTGAGGAGAAAACCAGCAGTATTTGCAATACGACTTCTTTTAAAAAGACTTTCCATTCCTGCACAATGGACCCACATCCAGGACCGAAAAGAATGGAGAATTAAGAAACTGTAATGGAGGAGCAATTGAGTTGAAGCATCCATTATACAAAGGGAACAACAACAAGATTCTCCAACCTCCACGCTAGTGCCATCTCCTTCTCACACAAAAGCCGCCCATTATTATCTTTAAAATATCAAGGAAACTGTGTAACAAACAAGGGAGAAACGAAGTATTAAACTGATTCTCTATCTTTTCGCCCACATTTTTATACTGTAGCAAGAATCTCCGCTCTTCCGAGAAGAAAGCCAGCGAGAGAAAATAGGAAAGTGCCCGCACAATTGTGTATTTGTGTTTGAACCAAAGTATTAAGTATGCATGCATCGTCGTCATCATTATCATCATCATCAAATATACGATGTAAGTTACATATTTTTTTTTTATAGTGAAGAGTACCGTTATATTACTAAAACATTATTTTAACACTTTCCTTTTTTGGCTCTTCCCCGTTTATTTATTTCTGGACTTGGTTCATCATGATGGGCTCTGAGAATGCAATGTACTTATGAGATTCTCTCCCTCTGATACTGGTTGCCGCTACCGCTTTTTCCCTCTCCTTCCCTTGCTTGGGGTTCCCCGTTCACTTCTTTCCAGAGTATTGCCACCATCCCATCAGACAATCTTCCTTTTTTCTTTACTTTTCCTTTTCTAAATATCCACTTTAAGGAGATCAGAGCACGCACACAAGATGAGAGAGAGAGGGAGAAAAGTCTTGTGCCTGCACTGCCGGTGCGGTGTTTCATTTCATGATGCTGAGGTTGCTGCTGGCTGCTGACACTATCGTAACAAACTGCTCACTTCTTTCTTTCTCTCTCCTTCTCCTATCCAGAATGGCTTACGTAAATACATTAGCTTCTTCTATCTTATAATAGGAATGCAATGCTTCTGTAGGGAGGAGGCGTAGCGTTGTAAGTATCAGAGGAGAAAGCCGAACGTTTTTTCCTTCCTGTACACAAATATCATTGCTTATAAGCTTTATATGTATGTATGAATATGCTATATGGATGGATGGATGTAAGATGAATTGTATTACATTGCGGGCCTTGCAAACCGCCGGTTAGGATACCGGAAATAGAAAATAATGCGATTTCGTAAGACATTATAGTTTTATAGTTATGTTAAGTAAGTATGTGTATGTATGAATGAGTGAAAAATGAAAGGCTCTATATGTATAGGTATATCGGGACTACCCACAGCAAAGATTTCTTCTTCATATTGTATAGAACAGAGTGTGGTTTGTGTGAAAGGGAAGAAAAAAGAAGTGGGAAAGCTTTTGCGTTCTACTCTGCAAGATAGTAATAGGGAAATTCGGTGACATAAGAGGAGAGTTCATACGTACATTCATACATCAATACAAAGCCATGTTAGTATAAAGCCAGATAGATCCTTTTACTTTCTGATACGAAGATGGCCATAAGCTTTCCCCTTTTTGCAGTACTTATGAATACACCTATTAAAATGAGTGGATATAATGTAGAGTGAGTGCAGTGGTTGTGTGCGATGATGTTGATGGTGTAATATGGAAAGAACAAGTGAAAAAGAGCTCCCGTTTTGGATGATAGCTTTCCCCTTCTCTCCATTTTATTCAATGGGTATTGTGTATCTTTATTTCCTTGGTTAAGACTGGACTAGACCATTTTATAAAAGTTGACTATCATGGCAAACTAGAGTGGGTTTATATGTGCGAGCGAGTGCAGCAGCAGCGGCGTTTTTTTTCCTTCGAAGAGAGGAGGAAAAACTGCTGAGAGAGAGAAACAACATATTTCCCTGTTATTGGTATATAGGGGAAAGCATTTGAAATGTGTAGACAGCTATCTCTCTCCAGACAGCATCATGTGACGTGAAAGCAGGGAAGGATTGCATTTGGGGAAAAATGATTCCAGTACTCCAGTCTCTCTATATTAACCTTATTACTACTAACAAGTAACAAGAGTAATATGGCTCGCTCAAGTTGCATTTTTCGTAATAAGAGCGGAATAAAAAATAGAGGAAGCGTGTGTTGTGTGTTGTGAGGGGGCTCCTTTCCCATACCCTTGTCTTTACTTTGTACTTCACTTGGCCAGGCTCTCTCCAAGTTAGTCAGTCACTCTCAGACCACTTAGGACAACCACTAGTACTACTACGAAAAGCTACAATAATATACAATGGAGTGTGTGTAGGCCTAGCAAGTAAAGACATGGGTTTCGAAATAATAAACCAAGAGAAAAGCGAAAGAGAGGAGAGGGGTCCGGCGTGTTGATTTTTTACGGACCTTGTATAAATATTATGTAGAATAGAAATTATATTAGGATGGATACAGGGAAACAACAGCAGTTGTGTTGTGATGTGTGTTCCTCCAAGCTAAGCTAAAATAAATTTATTATAGTGCCAACGCAGCATTCATATATAATTTCGTAGTGAAAGGAAGTTAGAACTTGCTCCAAGACTTGGGTTGCTGCTGTTGGTTGTTTGTGTTGTTGTTTAGCAGTGAATGAAAATGAGTTGTAAAAACTGTCTATCGAAGTAAAAGCACATTTGGAGCCACATACCACCATCACCACTACCACCAGCAAAAGAGAGAAAAAACTAAGCCAAACATAAATAAAAGACCGAATTGCTAAACAATAAAAAATCTACACTATCTACAAGCACATTGTAGACATTTTTTTCTCCTACATATTACGCAAACCATATTCCGAACCGATAAGAGGGAAAACAAAACTTTCTCTGCTATTTGTTCAAGACCCCAAAAAAATCTTCAAGAAGAGGACCTCAATCTCGTTTTTCATTTATGAATGTTTAACTTTCTCCGTTGAAGGAAGTAAAGGACTTCTAAACACGAAACCAACCAAGCACCATACAAAGTATATTAAAACTGTGCACCGCATCACACAGACCGGCAGTGTGAGAGTTGACTCAACAATAAGTATTATTAATGCTGAACAATTTACCGCTCCACTATCGGCTATCGTGATCGGGATCATCATTAAAGCGGCTTTCGGTCCACTCTGGAAGTGAAGAAAAAAAAGGAGGAAAATGGAAAAAAACATAATCGTTCTAAAAATAAAAGTTCCATTCTGTGATATTTATTAACGTTCTCCAGAAACAAAACTGAATGAAATGATCTTAACCGTATTAATAAGGTGAAAGTAAAACAGGAAAGAACACGTCGCCATCAATCGACCACCGACCGACCGCCTTTGACTTGAAAGTTCCCCACAATATGATAATGACCATCTATTCCGAAGACGTTTTTTTAGCCCTTAACCAAAGTTGTTGAAATATAATCCGACATGTGTCCACAGAAATATGATTCCATCACTGTAAGTGAATCCGAAACAAAACAAAAAACAAGCAACAGAAAACCTATCAAACCTTATTTTTTGTGAAGGCCGTTCCTGTATAATGTATCAGTATTTTATAGTGTGAGCATGCTAGCATCAGCACGACATGCATAATAATAATAAAAAACGAATGCTTTGGAACTCCGGGGCATGCTTTTTTTACTTCTGATAAACACGCACTGATACTCGCAGAGATAGAGAGTGGGACAGAAATATTATTCAAAGATTTTTCTAACTGATAAGAGCTCCCCTCACTTATTCCTACCCATCATCATTCAATGAGTAAAACAAAATTCCTGCTACGAAGGGAGGCAACAATCCTTTTCACTTGCTGGGGGTGCAAATATTTACGGTTGTTTGATGGAAAATGACAAGTGAATGTAATCTATTGCTTACTGAGAACTTTTTCCGTCTATGCGTCTGGGATATGATCTGATCTGATTTTTCTTTGAAAAATACTGTGAATGTCACAAAGGCACCTGTACGCTAGTATTCGACACGCTGGAAATATTGAAAGTAGAATCTGTTTTTGCCTGAACTAGAGAGAAAGTAATTTGTAAGTAGTGTAGTGTGATTGTCAGGGGAAGGGTTGAATACTAATTAACCAGTTTGAGAAAATGTAATATGACACCTTTATTCCGTCGATTCTTCGCAAATTAATTAAGTAACAAAAAAGTGGGCTGCGGATTTGTTTTCATCCAAAGGGAAAGCAAAAATGGCTTTACAGGATATTACGTAGAAACATGGATGGCCACGGGGGAGATGAGATCGGATCGGGATAGAAGGATTATCCGTGTAAAGTTTTGGAGGAGATGGTGAAATGAGAAAAAAAATGATGTAGTAAATGACAGGGAAGAATGACTCGTGCATAACACCGAAAAGGGCCTTGAATTCTTAGCGCCCTTCCTTCACTTACTAGTATGAGAGCAGTGAGAAAGAAAGATGAGTATTTTTTCGCGTTCGTGTTCCAACCGTTGGACCCGTAGTAGTGAACAAAGCTGTAGTGGTAGCACTAGTCTTAATAATCAACATCGACCTCCTCATCATCATCATCAACCACGTCGTCCTTGCAGAGTATGCCTAGTTATTGATGAATCTCAACTGGCAACTTTCCCCTGCTGTTCTTGGTGTCGGTGGTGGCTCGCTCCGTTGTCGACGTCTGGTGAAAGTGAATTGAGTGTCAGTAGCAGTGCTCCTGGTGAACGCGTTGGACATTCCTCTGTTGTATTAAGTGCAAGTGCTCGGAATGGTGGCAGTGGACGATGGGTCGTTGGACTCGCGAGAAGCTGTTGTTGCTTTTGTTGGAATTCGTTCGACTCTGCTGAAGAACAAGTTGGTCCACTAGTACTAGTTACCCATGAACAGTTTCTCACTGCCCAGTACACTTTTCACACTTCACAAGTCAGTGTCCCCGGGAAAAAGCCAATCGCTCTGGAAAATCCGGCTAATCATTCAAACAAAGCGTTATTATTCATAGACTCCGCTTCTACTCAGTATTGTGAAAGTTCGAGGAATGTGTTAAAGTTGAAACTTGTTGAAAATTGGAAAAACGGAGAGAAAGCTCAAATAAGGGAAGATCGTCCCGTTGGGGAAGCGAGCTCTGTACTTGTTCTAATATTTATTGTGGCGGCTGCCGTCGTCAACTCCATATTCTTTCTAGTTGTTGGAAGGTGTGTCAAGTATAAGTGTGGATTATTTGCGGGAATCTCTAAAGTGTCATTCATTTCCAACCAGGTGAGCCAGAAATATGGCTTAAGTGTGTCAGCTAAAGACTCACTCCGAGACGATATCTCTGACAAAGTGAATCCCACCGGTGAAAGTTGCTTTCTCCCAGAGTGTAAATTCATGCGAGTGTTTTCCAGTGAACAACTAATTGGAGAGGTGTTCTTCTCCCTGTCGCAATTCTCTCTAGTTGCCGAGGACCTCATTTCATTCTTTCATGTAATTAAGGTGTCGACGAAGAGGCATGGTTATAGTGAAACAACAACTCCTCCATCTGATGCCGGTGTTGTTGTCGTTTGCCAAGAGGGACAATGCCGTCCAAATGCGGGATTCCGAGAGATTGGAGTAAATCTGAGCAGCTGAGTGTGAGTGAAAAGCAGAGTGTCAAGTCAGGTTCTGCATCTGCCTCAGCTCGCTACATAAACTCTGTGTCAGATCTCTACGCGACGGACGAGATTGACGCGCTCCTCGATGAGATCCGTGATTTAGAACCTGTCAGTGTTCACACCGATGACTTGCAAGACTTTGAAATCGACGGCTCCGTGTCTCGGCTGCCATACGAATACGATATGACCTGTGACTCTCGCACTTCCGTCCACTCTTGGGATTCACATGCCCTTTACCACAACAACACAGTCAGTCTCATCATCATACTATCATCGAGTTCTTTTTACAAAACAAACAAACAAACAATGAAACAAAATTAAACCGTTCGATATAATGCCGTCTTTTTTGCTAAACAATGAATGAAATTCCTTTTTTAGTTTGCATAATAATAATATTGAATATAAATTGAAGTTACAAAAAAATGTATTGTATGTTGGGATTGATTAGAAAGTAGTGTCACACAAATTTTAGAAAAAACAGTTACCTAACGCATTATAATTTATCAGAATTCAATATTGGGTTGGTATCAGCTTTTTAGAAAAACATGAATAGAGGCTGTACACCTTACTTAGAGCCAACTTTGACTAGTTGTGTTGTGGGCTCTTGAGTTTCGTATTTTGTATTTCTTACTTAAAAATCCACAAGTTAAGCTAAGCATTTTTTATTCAAATTAATCCGCAAGATTTAGAAACGATATTAGTTTGGAAAGTTATTATTTTCTCTGCAGTAAACAGCAGCAAAAAGGCTGTGCCAAAAGCGACTTAAATATCTAATAATAATAGCCAGTTGCTGTTTTCACCGCTGTTGCAAAGTTCTCTGGTGAAAGCAATCTTAACATTAGCATCTCCAGCGAGTATAATAATCATAACAATAATATTTTAGCGTAATTAACAACTTCATTATAATCTCCTCTGCGTGTAGCTATAAAAATATCTACAATTTTCGCCAGTAACTTGTACTGATCCAGTAAACAATACTTTGAAATTCCCGTAGAGTGAGTTGAGTTTGAGTAGGCTGTTTGATGGTAATATTATGCATATCAAAAAAAAATATCAATTAATATCTGTACTCATTTCTCTGTAGCTGACATTCTCTACCACTTTTTGCTCGGCTTGTCACTCTTTTCTCGTTATAACAATACCCCAGCTCGTTAACTCCCTCTGTAATGATAGGAAACTCGATAATTTAATAATTTACGAATGAGCCATTCTGTTTATGCTGCTTTTTGTTCTTGTCCCTAATTAGCTCTTGCCTGGGTGTCCTTTTGTCTCTGAAGGCAGGCATGCATATGAATGCTATTATTATAACTGGGAATGCTTAATTGATTCAGACTTTGTTTTTTATTATTGTTTTTGGGATCCTATCAGTTGTAATTTTAGCAAGAAGGAGGCATGCTCGCTCACATATGTCGTGGAATGAAATAACAATTACATAATAATATGCTTCTGTTTTCGTTAATTATCCTTTGCTAGTAGTCTTGTATGGGCCAAATAATTATGTTTATTTTTTGAACTTCTCATTTATGTATTCATCACAAAATGAACTGAAGGATTTATGTACTTGTAATATATGTGCCAAAAATATGTAAAGCAAAATTGCGTTTTGTATGGGAATAGATGTGGCATAATATTCTCATCTATTTCAATAGATGGAGGATCCCGGACCTCGAATGGGAGGGCCAGTTTCCGTTTATTGTGATACCAGCCATTTGAAGACACCGATAGGAATACTCAGAATTGTGTTCCTGGTAAGTATACTTCATTTTACGCGAGCTTTAGTCTTAAACACGTGGAGCAATTACTTAATTAAATAGCATAATAATAAGATAAGGATGGATTTTATGTTTATGACGGTCTTAAATCCCGTTCTTGTCCGTCTAGTTAAGACTTCCGAAATGTTAGGTTTACGATGTTAATTGGGAATTACGCAATGCGTACTTATTCATGCAAGCCATATATTTAATTAAAAAGAGGAAGTCAGTCTTGGAAAACGGCATAAACGATACAACCGAGCTCCATCCACATACAGTGGGATGCGTGATAACGTCTCCTTTTCCGTTTTCAAAGCAAAAATGCAGAGAAAGTATAAAGAAAACTACTTTACTTTTGAAGTGAGCTCAACTCTCACATCAGACATTACTTCAAAAAAAAGAAACTTATCATATTCCAGATCTGGGAAAAGGGCAGATGTTTCTATTATTTCTTTGATATTTCTTTCCCCTTGCAATTTTCTGAAAAACTCTTCAAAAGAATCTTTAGTTGAAGCATTATGTTTCCATCATAAAAGATAAAAAGTAAATGTTATAAATACGAGTGAGTTACTTTCCATTCCTCTCCCCCTCGAACTAACTACGTGCATGCTGCCTGTTGTGAAATGATAGGATAAGGAAATATGAAACATGAGAGGATGAGTTCTCGTCTGTGTCATGATGGCCAAGGGAATTTGGATTACCTTCATAATTTCCCTCAGATTATGTACTAGGCATGACCCCAAGCCAAGCCCAACATACATTCTAGAGGTTGGGATTCTACACTATCCTTATATCTTTACAGCTTTATCTCGTGAAATGTTAAGTTTGATTCTTGAGATCATTTTGTACCTTTGAGATATTGGACTGGACAGGTGAATAAAATAGGGAGATAAAAGCCTACACAATTCAACCATTTTTATACGTAGCCAAAATGTGGGTGGATAGCTTTCTCCCATTCTGTCCGGGGAAACGGAAATTGAAAATTATATTCCCTTTCACATTTTTGTCAAGCGTGATTTATCAAAAAACGTTGGAGTAGTTTTACATCACTTTTTTCTTGCTTGGGGTCTACCTCCCCCGCATAAATAATTCACGATTAAGGCGATCCCTTCGTGTAGAAAATTATTTTTACAGTATAGAACAAGAGACGGCGATTTTTAATATCTGTTTAGACAAGGCCATGCATGCATGTCACACTGCATGAAAATCTATTAAGAAGCTGGAGAAAAGTTGGGAAGGAGTCCTATTAAATATTCATTACTGCATGCTGTATGTGATGTGCTTTCTCCACTTAACCACATTTAGCAACTTCTCCCTCTTATCATTTATATATGATTTGGGGACTCCGCGCTCGGATTGTGAGATTGTCTTTTGCATTTATCTCCACCACCAAACCGATTTTCTATCTTTTGAGAGCGGGGTAGTAAAAGAGGATTTAAAGCGATAAGGTAATGAGAGAAGTCAAGTTATGTAAATATGGACGGCGACTGGTCTAATGTCACACTTGAGAAACATTACACTACATTTTTTACCACTTTCCTTCCTCCCTTTCCCTTTCCCCTATCAAAAACGGAAGTAGAGGCGGAATACGCGGTTAACTTTTTTTTAGTTTTTCCAGTCTCATCCTCTTTTCATCGTTTCGGTGGAGTGCTTTCTCCCCTATTTTTAGACAAAAAAAAACGAAGGAAAAAGTTGACAAGTGGAAAGTTTCATAATAGGAGGGAAAGAGGATAGAAAAAGTCTACTTTTTGTGTGTTTTACCTTTGGGAAAAGTTTTTTTTAGCTGCTCACCTTCCCAGAAATTACATACAGCCATATATAGTCATATCCACTCACGAAAGCCATTTGTACCTGTGTGGATCTGTCCTCCGGAGTTAATTGGCAATTTAATGGAGGAAAGGCTGTTGGCTTGAGTTAATGTGTTTATTTACTCGTTATTCCCCATTAATCTAGGGATGATCCGTATGAAAACTCTCTCATGCTAGGCTACTTATCTACTACCTATTATAAACTCGGAGGTGCTTCCGTACTCTCATAACAGTCATCATAGCCCTAAGCTATCTCCTGAGCATCCTTTTAGTAAAATTAATTCCGAAAACTGGAAAGAACACATTTTGCTAAGGTAAAGAACGTTTGTAGGTACTTTATAGATAAACCACCTATGATGTACTTGGGCACATCCTATCATATTACCAGCCCAGTTGGTTTAGGCAAGATACTTTTTTTTAGTAAAAATAATTCTGAAAGCAGCTTACTTAGCAAGTTGCGTCTATTCTGTCTGAATCTACATTGTTTTTAAACTTAATTAGAAGTACCTAAGTAAACTAGAAACATTTCATGGAAAATATGAAAAAAAAAAGGTTTTATCCGGAGAAAGTGGGTTATACAGGAATGATATAATTTATGTGAAAGTTTGTGTACCTATACATGTGTCTATTAATTTTGTTTTCAGGTGGCTTCCGCAGTCAGCCTTGGCTGTTTATGCTACGCCGGTACAGCAAAATACGGGCTCCTCATGCTGCCTTACGTAGGCCGAATACGCCTCATGCTCTTCATCATTTTATTCAGCTGTCTTGTCACTGCGCTACTGCTCTTCCTTGACATATCTCTTTTGTACCACGCCTTCCCGGTTCACTACCATAAATGGGTAAGTCAATTCGATAATGTCTGGATGTTATGTACCTTGACTGAAGGCACCTTCCATCCAAATTGCTATTTCATTAAATTAGCTACATCAACTATCAGCCTGGAAGAGTGAATAGCACACTTAATGCACATAGAACACAAAACACACTCCATTATTCCACTCCTCTCATTCTATTGTTGTAGTTTCTCCGTCTCCCATTATTCTACAGATCAGGAGCATTAGTCTTTATCTTGAGAAAAAAAGAGAAAAGGGAAGCGTTATTTGCTGCATCGCATGACCTTTGGCGGCGCTGTTTTTCTTTGTAATAAAACAACCAACAACAATAAAACCATTTCCAGCAGATTATAGGCAGAATACTAACTTTGGGTTAAATTACAGCTGCAATAAACAAGTGCTATTTCAATGCTTTCACCAGTCTTTGTTCAAATCGTTTGTGTAGGATCAAAATAGCCATTTGCCATTCGTTTTTTAGTTACTTTCCATTCCACCAACAAAAATAACCTTCCGAATCCTATTGAAAATGCCGTCTAGAAGAATGGCTATACTCTTTGTAGTTGTTTATCTATGGAATAGGGGCCAATATTACTATTGAAGTATGAGCTATGATATAAGTCGATACGAAAAAGTGCAGCATTGTTCTAGCCAATTTTTTTCTTTTCAATCAAACTAATTGCATAGCTATGTACCGCCCTCATGTGAAACAAATCTCAGGAGACATTTTTTTACCCGGAAAAGCCCGTGAAATAAGATAGAATTTACGGCGGACGACATTCCAAACCCCGACCATTTTCCCAGTTTTGCCCGTTTCCCTGTACGCGTGGGCGTAGTCTAACTATTGTTCCAGGGGAATCTATAAAAGAGCCTACTTTATCCTTACTTCATATTTAATGAATGTGTAGAAAGTAGAGCAGAAATACATTTACCGGCAGATAGTTGCATGTGTGTAGTCCCTAATGAAATAAAAGAATGAGAAAAAAAACTTTCACTTTGACTGAGCGAGAGCTTATCTCTCGTAAATATACAATGTATACCGTGCTAATGTAAACATATCAAACGAAACATCATACATCAAATATGTCTTTATGAATAATTTACGCAGTGATGCTGCCTTCCTTTCTTGTTCATCTAAATAATCCTTCCCCTGTTTTGTTTTTTTCTCTTTCGCAGGTGATTGCGATTTACGTAATGCAGTGTGGAGGATACTGTGGAGCCTCGGCTTTGATGGTGAGTTTAGTTCAAATTTACGCTGAAAGCTTCCCGACCATTGCCAAAGTCACGCGAGATCAACTCATCGCTTCCAGTGTAAGTTCATAAAAAATATAAATATTATTAACCGAGTTTTGTTTGTACAGTACTTTGTCCATCATCCGTTTGATTGTGTTACTTTCCGTTCGTAGTCCATCCACGTTTTTATTGAGCATAAACAAAATGAATCGGAAAAGACGTGCTAAAATCTGCTGCACTAACGATATCAAGAGGAAACCACGTTGCAATGTATTTCAAAGGCTTTGGAAAAGTTTGAAATTGAGTTAACTTTCTAGTTTTTACTGAGGTTTACTTTCACTTTACCATTTTTTCACAATCAGTAACATCATGGCATGGAATTGCGAATTAAGAACAATGCTGAAATTTCTTGGATTCAGATATTTATCACAAAAAAAAGAATGAATTTAATCTTTCTCAAGCTGCCTACTATAATGGCAGGTTTAGATCCCGGCTCATATGTCACATCTACAGTCAATAGAACTTCACTATTTATTCTTTTCCCTTCCTCTGTAACTTCATGATTCTGCAATCCATTCTCGTACAATCAACAGCAGATGTTGATATGACGCACGGACTTATAGTCTCAACTTTTTTTCGATAAGGCATGCCTCGATCCCATCCCACTTACTTCCCTTCTTTTACTCACTTTCACTCAGCTTTAATAATCTGACTGCCAAACAAAGGGATTTCCCTTGTTTGTTCAATACTTGTGGCCCCAAAGCCTGGGAGTCGTAACGTAATCCAAATAAATGATTACGAATATGTACTAAACTAAACTATAATGCTAACTTTCAGATTAAGATATTAGCATTAGCTAGCTATATACCTAGGTGGGTGAACTCGGTTTGAATGAAAGTCGAAGGAGCAATTTTTCCCATTACGGGTGAAACGCTTTGTTCGATTTCAGCATTCAAGGAAAGTTGGAGGAAAATTAGTCGTACTTTCGCTTTCGTTTCGTTTTTATTCTGAAAATACTTTTCTTCTTCTTCGGATTAGTCACAATAAGCTTAGTATTTTCAGTACGGAAGGTCGTAGCTTTGCTTTTAACTTTTAAGAGCATTACTTTCACTTACCATTAACATTCATTAGGGCTATTTCGACTTGTAGTCCATTCTGTAAACGTTGTAGGAGTAACAATCATTTTTTCTTATTATGAAAGTCCTTTTTGTTCGAGAATTAAATGATCTTAGAGCACATAAGACGTTCTGCAATAGGCAAAAAGGTAAAATGGTTAGTGTTGTTGGAAGAAATGCACATATTGCCTTATGAAACGGATTACCCACCTACGTACTTTCCTTTCTGCTTCAATAAACGTCCAAAACGTCCAGAGACAGGGACAGGAAGGTAAAACCTGGATGCTTCCCTGCTCCATATACCTCCTCCATCAACTATACTTACATCTAAATTGAAGGAGATAATAATGGTCGAGAGTGAAAGGGAGAGGTTAAGTGCTTTCTCTGTGAAATGTAGCATGTTCCCTATTTACGTTTTTGGGAGGGATTTTCATTTCTCACAATTTTCCAAGAATTTTTTGTTTCCGTTGTTGGTACCTCAACTCTTTCCTGTTGAAGGAGAAAGCTGCATCAGCAAGGGAATACGACTCACTCGAAGGGAACGAGAAGCCATATGGTACATGTTACTGAAGGTGAAAAGTGAAATTTTGTTGTGTGCCATGAAACTGTGTCCTTCTTGGGATGTTACCTTTGAACTATGTATGGCCCAAGCAATAAAGTATATTGAAGAAATGACGACAGACGCAATATAGAAAAATAGGCAAAATGTCCAACCAAAATTAGGAAAAAGTAATGAGCAACTTGTTCAAATCAGCTTTGTGCACAGGTTTTATGCAATTGAACATTGAAAAGCAAATGAAATTCCCAAGCAGGATCAAGGGAAAAACAGAGTTTTGTAAATTGCTCCAATTTCCTTTGCATCTGAAAATATTTTCACTAGTTCATTCATCTCTTTCCCCTTCCTCACTCCTTCCCCCATTTCTGTTTCATTTCCGTTTCTTCCACAAAACTTGAACATAAGTGTAGGCGGAGAATAATACAACCTTCCTGGCAAAACCAGCAAAGATTGAGTAACAAGACAACTCTCTCTTTTACCGACAGCCTGTTTTTTGTTACTACCTCGCCCATTGTATTATGACTTCCCCCTTGCCATCCCTAAAGCGCAATTTTTATGAGGGATCCACAAAACATACCAGTTAATAAGCATACTAAATGCAATTGTAAATTCACTTCCTGTCCCCTCTGGAGTGATGAGGGGGGTGGGTAGAGGTTGATATAAGCAAAGGAATAAATTCAATTCTTCGAGAACATACGATTGTGTACGCATTCTAAAAATGGCATCCAAAATGTATGACTTTTACTTAAGCTCCCTACCAAGTCAAGCAAAATTCGTTCTTTTAGTAAACAGAATTCCTTTTCCTTCAGAGAAGAATTCCAGTGAAACAGAATCCCTTTCCTCACCACTCCCTACGTAAGCATCCACCCAGACAGTGGGTACCATCACTTGTAAGACATCTTACAAAAAATATAAAGTTTCTGGTTTCATCATATGAACAGTTAGATATGGACCACCTCACATTTTATTTTCAGCCTTGATCTATAATACTTATAACAAGGGATAACATGTATCTGCCAGGCAGAAAAGAGAAAGCACGTTAATCCAATGTGCCTCGTAAATAAAATCTAATTTTATGGGGGAAATACAGTACAATTCGGGAAAATGTATTTGCTTACATTCCTCCTGCTGTCGCCAGCCAAGGATGCTATTTACAACAAGTCTCCTCTTAAACGGCTTGTCTTATAAAAGATTTTTTCTCTCTGACTGCCAGTCAAATTTTCCTCCGCTTTATGTAAAAGTTGCAGCCAAGTAAGTTATTGACTATAAAAGAGTTGCCCATAAAAAACTATTGTTTCTTATAGCAAACTGTTTAGCCTCGGAAAATGATAGCGAAATCATTATGACAAGCGGAAACAAAAGCGTCTGCGGATGCTTTTTATTCGCAGGACTAGCCTATTTTCTTCATTAATGGTTTTGAGCTCCCTTGTTGTATGCTTAACGTTGTTTGACATGTCAAAAAGGAAGTGCGGAATTTTTATGTATACGTTGCATAGTTTTGCTGTTTTATGCTTATTCGGTAGTTTTTATTCCATTCTAGAGTAGTAAACTCTGGGCGTTTGCTGCAACACTGCACGCCAACCCCATACTACTATTTTTTACTCTCTTCATCAAACACTAACGCGTAAGCTGGGGGAGGGGAGGAAAAATTATATAATATTATGCATGAGGCAACAAACTACGATCTCTATGTTGATGCGATATTGTATTTACGTTGATCACAGCAAGTGAAAGTAATTCGGCCGGACTTACTCCCGATCTGAAAGATTGAACGGTTCGGTGAAATTGAAGGAACAACATGTGCTTTGAAAAACCTCCACTTGAAATTCACACAAATTATAGGTGACATTACCATTTAAGCTTGGGATAGAAATTTGAAATGAAAGAAATGAAATTTGTCCGTGCCTGACACACTACTCACGTGAAAACATTTACATACCTTCAAAATGTGGTATGGCTTATTTGATCGCTTTCATAACCTTCTATTCCTCCAAGCCATTCTAGCTGTCTTCTCCGATATTAGCATCAACTTATGAAGTGCATAGGGAATGATGTAGTTTTATGATTTGATTTTTTTGGTGGAGTAGATAAAATGAAGAAATATTAGTTTGTTGGTGGTGGTGGTATTTGGGCTAGGTTTTTTCATCTTCTGTGGATGAGGATGGTACAGGGAGGAAGGGCTTTGAATTATTTAAGCTTGCAAATCGCAATCCCAGGGAGGTTCACTGTCTGCTGTGAGTTCATTATTATTGTTGAATGAGCTCGACTTGATATTCAGCTCGCATAGCAAAATAAGCTTCTGTTCATTGCCTCGTTCCCTTCAATAGCAGGATGCTCTCCTAAACGTCAAATGCAAACCTGACTCGTCAGCTTAATGTAAATTAAATAGAAATTGCGTTTGGGAGAAAGTGGAGGGATGATGTACTAAGCATTCCCTGACGACTGCATCAGTTATTTTTTTGTAGAAAATTGATGAAAAAATAAATTCCCAAAAATATCATGATATTTTTTATTATTTTACATTAAGTTTAACATTGTTAACTGGTGAGAATCTCTCACTTTACAGATTTTCCAAATTACATACAACTTCAATTTTTCTTTCTTGTTTTATCGATTTTCAGGTATTCGGCTTTCTAGCGGGGCTGGCTGCTCTCCTAATGGCCATCTTTGGGACACACGAACTCTGCCGTCTTCATACTCCACAACGTGAAGACACAGACCAACTCACACTGACTGAAAGAGCTTCCCGAGAAATGCAAATGATGCAGAAAGCAAATGCCGGTAGCCGTGCCGCCGCTTCTTCTGCAGTAGCTGCCAGAATTTTACAATCCCAACCAGCAATGGAGCCCCCAGTAACGACAACTGTGTGGCCCATTGATGATATACAACCATGTTCATCGAAACACATCACAGCCCCGTCAAATAATTGTAATAATACTGGAGCCCATGTTCACACAGGTCCTTCCAGCTATAGTAGTGGCCATGGTCATCATGGCCATGGATCGATGCGATAATGAACAAATGTAAAATTACATAAGTAGGAGAAAGAAATTAATTTTAAGCTTTTATATAAAAACAAACAGATTACACTATACTGCGATTATATATGTAGGATAAGTTACGTCATAAGATTAAAATAAATGACAAATTACATTTGTGTACATACCCATGTACCATTTTAAGAAGGTACGGTACCTAAGCTTATTGTTAGTTTTTATGTAAGTTACCTATACCTACCTACCTACTTTTAATTTCGTAAATCTCGGAAATTGTATAAATTTTTACAGTAAGCACTATCCGTATGCATCTTGAAGCACTCCTGCTTCTGTCATTTGGTGGGATGGTATTGTATCCAAATATCACCGTACAAAATTCTAGCGTAATTGTAATTATGATCACAAAACCATACTATATTCCTACTAGATTTATAATTCGTAGATGCGAGCGACTAGAGAAGTGACTATATGACCATCCATCCATGTTTTTGTTTTGTCTTGTGTAAGAAAAAAAGAAAGTAAAAAAGAACCGGAACAGCAGCAGCTTTGGATAAAACGTCAATCTATTTTAGGAAGCCCTATGGCTATGGCCATATCCATTCACTTCTACTTTTGTGAGGAATGTGAATGTGAATATCAGTTGACTAAATTTATTCTAGTCTATATCCAGTGTACTAATAGAAAGCACATACATGAGTGAGGTGTTTCAGCTACGTAATAATGACAAAGGAAAAATGAGCAATGGATTGACCAAGAGCAGGCAGTGTAGTCTTTATACTTTACCATATGTAAGGGTGACTGATAATTTTGCTTGCATTCTGAATTATTAATGGAGGAACTATCTGGAAAAAGAGGGAAAGACATGCAGCATACATTATTATTATCTCATTTTTTTCTGCTGATTTGTACAATTTTTGTGGCAAGCGTGTGGTCTTGCTTTCCCGGACTTTCATCCATAGTCAACCTAGAAAGAGTTTCACTTTCACTCTTCCAGGGGAATAAAATGGTAGCTCTGAGGCAAGTTGAGTAAATTATGCCACTGACAAAAAAAAATGTGCTCATTTACCAAAGGTACACTATTCTTTCCCTCTTACGTCTATGATGTTCTGTGGAATGTACGTCAGAAGCAAGCTTACCAAATCCTCACGTTTTATTTACTTTGTTACGGACATCAAAAGTTATTTGCAGCAGCAGTTGCTTGTTAATTTTTTTGGAGAGAATGGGAATATGAAATGATTATTGGAATGCTCTTAAACCGCACCAAACAAGCTATATCATAATATTTATACTCACTCAAAAACTACCTACAAGTTATGTTACAAGCTACAATGTGTCAAGTCGGAGGTTGTGCTCTATTTAAATTTCCTAATTTATAACTTGAGTGAGAGTTTGCATGTCTGAGCTGGAATGCTATTCTTAGATCAAAATAATGTTAAACTCACAGTTTATGGAAGTTGTTTTTTGTAATCTGATACGTTGATCCAAATGTCAATCCCATCAATGAAAAGTGCCAAATTGTCAGTGTTGTCAAGTTGTCGTTGGTGTCATCAGTATTTTAATGTATACTGGGTACTCATAAAATATAATTACATTATATTCAATCATTTTAACTCCACATGTTCATTAGTTACTTTATTTAGTGTTGTCCTGTAGTATGCTTAGAAAGACGATTTGTGTTGGATGGAAAATGAAAAGTCCACCGA
>JAQGAI010000678.1:0-18368 GCA_034696905.1 Lepidocyrtus violaceus
AAGTAAAAACAAGAAAAGTTCAATTCAAATCCACCTTCACAGAAAATAGTATAAAAAATTCAGTATTAAAAATTAATACCTATCTATCTCGTATCTTGCAAACATTTATACAGATGTTTTCATCCTTTTTTTTACCTTTCCGTACACCCACTCTCGATCACACGTAGCATTCCATATAGCTATAGCTATACTTCATGTAAACTCCTTCTTCCGTCGGTATGATTTCACTTAAATACTATTATATGTATTGTGTAGGTAAGTACGATTTATACTCAACTTTCATCCAAATGCGATGCTCTCTCACCAGTCATGCATATGTTTAGTTGATTTCTGCTTATGAATATTGTAAAAAGAGCAACGGAACAACAGGGGTAAAGTAAAAGCAGGGAGAAAACTTATTTTCATCATCCTTTTTTTTTTCTTTGAAAAAATAAGCAGAGCATATCTCCGTATTCCTATTTTTCACACATATGGATAGATAGATGATACGGACTCCACACTATATGGAATATTTCAATCAGCATAAGAAATTCGGGGAAATTCTTTGGGTGTCATGAATATTAAATGTTCCGTGGTGAGCAATAAACCCGGAAAGGAAGGTATCAGGCGGAAATGTTAGATCGGAAAAGTTCCGCGGTTTATATTCAGTTTAGATAGATACTTATTGACTGCATACACACCTTTGCGATAGTTTGCCTGAAATGAAATAAATATTGTTTTCCGCTTACTATTTTAAGTGAGACGTTTTCCCTAATAATGCTACATAGGATTTATGCCGCACGCACGTAAGGGGGAGAAAGCGTGAAGTATGGTTGTTTGCTTGTTGATGGAAGCATAATATTAAGCAAATGGAAAATGCCTGTAGAAAAGAACAGCGGAGCATCAAATCAAATTTATTCCGCAGAGCAGAAATATTCCAATCCAGCTCTAACTGCATAAAGTATATAAAGCAGAAAGGCAGGAAACAACACGATATAAATATTATTTTCTATTAGATTCCAAGGATGATGGAGCTCCATCGGGGAAGGAAGCAGATTCCAAGTCGACATCCGGTCAGGTAAGAATTCATAAGTGCTTTTTAGCTTGTGAACGTACGTACGTTGCCTGATGATGAAACCCTAGACCTGCCTTTTCAACGGAAATCATTATTCCCGGAAGAGAAATTTCGGGATGTAGTATAAAAGAGAAATATTACAAATTATGATAGAAGCATTTGCTGAAGCGCTGAGATATGATCTGAAACTGGAAACTAGAGTGAATGTTTGAATACTTTTTCCATTGCTGATCCCGGGCTGGCTTATCCGGCAGCTCTCAAGCAAAATGGATGTTTTGGAAATTTTCTTCTTTGTTTTATATGTACCTTATTGTGTGCACTACACTTGAAACTCGTTTTCTCTTTTAGGGAAAAATATGCTCGTTAATATAAAGTAATCAGGAAAAGTGGTAGCAATTTGTGGAGCAAACCTTATTTTCAAATTTATTCCAAGAAACGATTTTCCTTTTTCCTAGTTAGGTTAGATTAAATATGAGTTTATAATTATAAGGCAACACTTTGCTCTAATTAAGGTAGTTATTTGTACATATATTCTACATAGGTACGATTTATTTCAATTTAAGAGCTCACAAATGATGTTTTGCATAAATACTGTATAGTTTAGTATTTTACTAGGATCATGTTTCAAGCTGGAAAAGTAAATGATTTCCTGTCCAAAAAAAAATTTCTTGAAAAAAGTTTGGATTTCCTACGAAGGGAGTAGGAAATGGACCAAGGAAAAAGAAACATGAGCTCAAATCAAAAACCCAAGATTTTTTACCCTCTCTAGCTAAAACTCTCTCTCCTTTTTGCAATTTGAGTAGATAAGAAATCTTTGAAGCATGTGGTAATAATAATGGCGGTGTATCATCTTCTATCTGATACAGAACGAGGAAATTCCTTTGTCCAAACTGGAGGGGCTGGACATGAACAAAAAATCCTTGCCCATAGTTTTCGACAGAAAATGGGCCAACCATGCAGCAAATATTGATGTTATTGACACATCATACGTAAACCTGGAGTTGGACACAGAGTAAGGAATTCAAAGCATTTTTGTAATGTATCAAAGTATCAAACAAAAACGTGACTTTCGTGTCAAATCACACGAGGGATTTTTATGGAAATATCGTAACATAACATGGTATGTATGAAGAAAGATGTTTACACACACCTTTTTACCTATCTGTATGCGTCTGTTTAGCGTGAACTGGAATGGTGCGGATGAACTGATAAAGCTTCTCTCAGATCTATTGGAAGTGGACCCGGGCACGTTTACCGATGTTTTGTAAGTGAAATTTTAACAGTTCTAATTAATTCTAATGCTTGAGGAGCAAAACTTAATAAGCATAAGCAAGAGCCTAATTTATTTGATTTCATTTTTGAATTCAGCACAATCAAAAACAACATCGTTAGTTTTAAAGTGTCCAAAAATGGGAAGGGACTGAATGCAACTACGGTTGCTCAACGGATAGGTAAAGATGATTTAGAATATAGAATGAAAAGCCTTTGCAAACATTTAAGTGTTTTTTTAAGTAAAAACTTTTTTTTTGGATTATTCCCTTCTAACAGAAACTCTAAAGGAAAAGGTGGAGAAGGAGCTGGGAGTCAAAATCACGAAAGTAGACGTTGGATTGAAAACGGACGTAAGTTTGCTCATGATCAATGTAAAATGAAATACAAAAAAAAACAGTTAAAAAATGTAGCATACGCCATATAATTTGATACTGATATCATCATACCCGCATATTTTTTGGTTAAACTACCCCAATTTAAAGCCCTTTCCTGCGAATCCAACCCAACCTAAGAAAAGTTTCATTTCCCATGCTTTCCGCACTCCATGAAGGGTTTTTGTTGCTTGAGAAGTGTTTGTTGATGAGATAGTGATGCTGGTTGGTTGTGTGAAACCAACATTTCCCAGCGACCTCACAAGCAAATATAAAGATAGAGTTTAAGCTACTTAAACTTCTACTTACGAAGGGAAAGAGTTTTTGTTGGCGAACGAAACAATGTTGTATATTTTATTGTCCCAAAAGCTTCTCCTTACTTTTGTGAAGGAAGCTGTGCAGAAAGCACAAAACAACCAAGTGTGTCACAATACCCCAAAATTTGATGTAGATACAATTTTTCCAGCAGAGCAACGTATATGATCATGCTGCTGTTTTTGTGTGGCTCTACCCACACATTCCTACGTTTTTCTAAATCCTTTCTCTAATAATAGAAATGGGTTTTAGCTTGAGGGAACAAAATAATAATGCTTTTACAATATTATGGTGTCCTAATTATAACGTTCCCAATTACCAGACTAAAACACCTTCCGTTGTCTCAATGTACGTGGACAAGGATCCCATGTCGAACAAGATGTTCGTGGCAACATTCGCCGTTTGCGGGTTGGTGGCTGCTGTGCTGGTAGCTGCCGTGGCATTGTTTTTGGTAAGAAAGCATGCGAAATCCAAGGAAAAGTTGGTTCGTTTGTCTCAAGACGATCCTTCCTACGAGGCTTGCAAAGATTACCAGGTAAGAAAAAGTCTCGCTTGTTAATTCTTTCTCCGCAATTTTCATAACAGCATCTCATACATCTTCATCCATTTCCATTTCCAAACTTCTTTTCTAAAATAGGACCTCTGTCGGGCACGGATGGCCGGGTCAAAGAACAACGAGAAGATGGAGCCCCTCCGAGGCCCATCTCATAAAGTGGCGAGCAAAGATTCCGACAATGGTTCATCTTCCTCAAGGTCCAGCACTTCTTCTTGGTTAGATTATTTGTGATTGTGGTCGTCCGTTAAAAAGCTTTAATTCGCTTGTCGTGGACGATCTAGTACCAGTTTTATTTGTTTCGCTTTAGTTTTTAGAAACAGCTTCTTTGAGTAGTCTCAGCACTAGCACCTTGGGAGCCATAATTTGTTTCCCAAGCTCTTTCTTTCTATTTTAGAACACTCTTGCCTGACTGCCTCTAATTTAAAGATTCAATGTCTTATTCAATTACGGAATTCCCAAAGCATAACTTTCTTTACCATCTCGACTTACCTTTTACAGGAGTGAAGAGCCTGTCCTCACTAATATGGATATTTCAACTGGGCATATGGTTCTGGTAAGATGGAAATGAAAGTTTAATCACCTCCGTGGTTAATTATTTACAGATCTAAACAGCAGAGAGAATGCTCCACGTTATTTCATTATTACATTCATAAAAACTTTATTTTCATGCAGTCATACATGGAGGATCACTTAAAAAATCGGGATCGCATGGATAGAGAGTGGGCTGCTCTTACTGCGTATGAAGCCGACCCTTGCTCCACCGCTGTGGCGGAAAAAGTAAGTTGATGATTTGAGTTGAAGAGGTACTTTTAACCTCAATTCTCATAATTCATGTTACCTAATTTTTTTTAACAATAATTTATTTCCACGTGAAAGGTTGAAGTAATTTCTTGAAAAAATGTTGGACCATGGATTTCGAAACTACTTATTGTGTAGCTCATTTAGTCTCTCATTTATTTGTCACTTTGAAGGAAAAAAAACTTCAAGTGTTCACAATTCTGCCTGACCAATTGCATTTTCAACTTTAAACCTCAAATCTCATTTTACTATCTCGAAAAATATTTTCCAAGAAGGGATTTCGCCTTAAATAATTTCGATGAATTTTAAAACGAATTTCGTATGGTGCTTTCGTAACCCCATCTTCAAAAACAAAATACGTAGATCATCCTCCTCTCCTCAATCTTCAATTTGTGTAAATATTTTTTTTTTCAATCTGGGACTGCATGTGCCATGTACTTTAACAGTCATGATCTAATGCATATGTCAAGCATAAGCATGGTAAAAAAAATATCCCGACTTGAGCCAGTAGCTTAAATCGACCAATCTCATTGACATGCACATGCATAATCAATTCGGTTACGTCTGGTTTTCAATTCAATAATATTTGGTTTATCCAGTACGAATGTTGTCACTTACATCCTTTTACATGACTTTGTGCGATGCATTCCCATCTCATCAGACGTTGTCTTTAAATTTTTACCTCAGCTCAGATTCCACATTTACTTATTATTGCATCCTTCAAGTACTTTTAACCTTTTTTCGGCATTTTCAAACTGGGGAAGGTATGGGGTGATCAAGTCATTAGAAATTGTAATCCAGCCTATAATGACATGTAATCGAGTGAGCATGGATCAGATAAAAAACAAGGCTATGAAAGGAATTGATATTCCTTGGCTTCCCTTGCCACTATTAAGTCAATCCTGTCAGGCATATATGTATCTATTTATCTGACAAGAGAGTGATCCGCTCCCAAATACAATTCTCTTAAACTCACAATTTTTCTCAGCAATCAAATTCATCTTCCTGGATGAGTATTCATATTGCGTAAGGTGATCCGCTTCCTCGCCTTGTTTACCAAATTCATTATTATCTGTCATTGGAATCGTTAATGACGAAATATGTATATAACGCAGCTAGGTAGTGACACACTGCACAGCAGTTTCTCTTTCAGTTCAGACAAGAAAGAAAAAAAAGTTTGAAAACAATACTACAGAAAAAATTATAAATACAAACCTAATGGCGTACCAAACCACCCGACCCGATCAAACTTCTTCTTCGTAATGAGATGACTACCTACTTTACATAAACTGCGTCGTTGTGTTTACAGCCGGAGAATGCGAAAAAGAATCGGTACAGCAACTCCCTCCCATTCGATCATTCGAGGGTGATCCTTAATGACCTGGCCAACATCTCTGGAACGGACTATATCAACGCTTCCACAATAGTAAGTGTGAAACTGATACTTTTGCTTCGTGTTACCTATTCGGGGGTGCTAAAGTGTGAGAATATACGGCACAAACACATACAATGTGCTCAGTGGAGGAAAAAGGAATAACGGGTTGGCTTCTTTTAATGTTTTGTTGAAACAGACGGACCACGATCCCCGAAATCCAGCTTATATTGCGACACAAGGCCCGTTGCCAAACACGGTTGCTGACTTTTGGCAGCTCGTGTGGGAGCAGGGCTCTGTAGTCATTGTGAACCTGTCAAAGTTGGCTGAGAACGGAACCGCTTTGTGTCATCGCTACTGGCCGGAAGAAGGTTCCGAGTTGCATCACATCTACGAAGTATGTCAGCTCATGTGTGAAAATTAGTTAGAATTTTCATCTCCCTCTCTGAAAAGTTGAAAAACTAAAAATCTTTCACTTTTATGCATGTTCAGGTCCACTTGGTCAGCGAGCACATTTGGTGTGATGAGTACTTGGTCCGTAGCTTCTATCTGAAGAATCTGAAAACTGGGGAGACGCGGACGGTGACACAGTTCCACTTTTTAGCATGGCCGGAGAATGGAATCCCTCAGAGTACTAAAGCTCTTCTGGAGTTCCGAAGGTATGTAATGTCCTAGTTATCGTTAGTCACCTTACATAAACTTTCCAGGTCAATGATGCAGTTGTGAAGGAACCAAAAAAATACTTCTTGTATGCCAACCGGTGTATCAACAACCAAGCTGGAGATTTAAAGGAATCCTTCGGAACTGGACCCTTCTCCATCATTTTTGTGGTTGTTGCAATTTTTTTATATTGTATAATTGCATAGTCATAAAAGTGATGGGAATGGTGTGCAGAAAAGCAGCAAACCCTGGCCGGAGCCGGAGAAAGAAAATAAGACCAAATAACTTTCCCCATGTTTTCTTTATATTCATTTTCATAGTGTAAATATCAGCCCTCTCATCGTCTTATTTACATCTCATCTCATTCTGCTATTTTTTTTATTTTTTTTAGGAAAGTCAACAAGTCCTACCGGGGTAGGTCTTGCCCTATAATCGCACATTGCAGGTGATTAATTGCATAATGTCACTTGAGTAGCTTTAGATTACGTGGGAGCTGGATAGATTATCTAAACAACATTTTTTTTCTAATTTATAGCGACGGAGCTGGCCGAACCGGCACATACTGCTTGATTGACATGGTCCTCAATCGGATGAGCAAAGGGGCAAAGGAAATCGATATCGCTGCAACGTTGGAGCACATCCGAGATCAAAGGCCGAATATGGTCCGGTCCAAACAGCAATTTGAGTTCGTGCTGATGGCTGTCGCTGAGGAAGTTCACGCAATCCTGAAGGCTCTCCCTCAATAAGGAAAAGCAATCTTTCTTAAGAACAACATTAGAAAAAAATATTGTTTGTTTAAGCACTGACATAATTCCATTACAAAAAAAGCATCATCCAATAAGGGAAGTAATATGCCATGTTATCATCTCATCTTCATCTCATAACTGGCACAAGATGAAACATTCGTTTCGTAATCGAAGGAAAACAGACAAAGCATAAATAGAAAACCACCTATGCATATACAGATACTAAACTAACCTTAGATTATATAGAATAACTACGCAAAATCAACAACTCTTCATTCCAAACAAACAAGCTTGTTACAGTTACAGTATTAATTGATTGATACAATCTAATATAAACAATGTAATTTGAAAGATCACTCCAAACTAAATCCGGGAAAACATTTCTTGAGTACAACAACAATCAACAAAAACATTCCCATTGATAAATATAAACCTTTCACTACACAAGAAAACTTTTTTTCTTGAAATCAATCACTCACCAACATTTAGAAACATGCAGCATGAGGCTTGCTAATTGCATAACACCCAAAAATATCCGATCAATGAAAGGATCAATGCAACGTATAAAAAAACGTAGTAGAAAAAATCAAATATTTTATCTTCGAGTAGTACAATTTATGTGAAATGAATAGAAAGATAAACGTTTATAATTTTAGTTAGAATTAATTGATGAAGAATATATCAGATCAGATCATATTTACTTATTTTATGACTTTAAAGAAAAACTCTGAATGTGATGACTATTAAAGTTAAACTATATACCTAGATACTATACTTATTATGTTATCGATCGTGTGTAACGATTTCAAAGATTATCGCTTCTTCTTATAAGTATATTCGTATGATGATGTTAAATTGAAAATGATTTTTAAAAACCTAATGGATCACATTTTTATTTAGCCAGCCTAGTAAAAATGTGATCCATGCTGGTTGGCTAAGAAAAAAAATTGCTAAATACTGTTACGTTCGTACATAAGACAAAGATATACTAAAGTACAGATTATAGGTAATGATATGATGATGATGAATTGTAGGGTAACGTTTAAGAAATCTTTCCACTTTAATGCGTATTTTAACTAAATTTATAGAAAAAAATATCCCAGGGAAAAGGACAAGGACAGAATCCTACTGTGATGAGTTTTCTTTTCAAATCAAATATTTTTGTTTCATTATATTATACTGAACGGAAATGAACGAAAATCATATTATAACAAAAAAATAAATATTTTTTCTGTTGATGATAGTAGAATTGGGGCAAGCTGAGAAAGGGGAATCCCTAGAGAGTGGAACTTTCTCCGGTAGTTTATACTATAAAGCAAAAACGTAAAATGTAACGGGTAAAATGTAACTATTCATAGTATGGTTGGTTATGTGCTTCAAAATTACAATTTGGTCAAAAAACGATCCCGAAAGTTACGATAAAATATGTTATTAAGCATTCACTATTATTATTTTCGTGATAGGTAGTCTGCAAGTTTACATCATGTTATGAATATCAATGTATCTTTGTGTACTTGCTACCTGCCAGCTATTATGTCATATTATATTTTTGACTGTTGTGCGTAGCTAATTATGAAGTTTACTGTTCACAATTACAAAAAAAAATGTATCTTGATGATAATCAGAAGCTTTTCCATTATCGCTTCCCTGAACCACCCTCCACCCACAAAACAACTCTTGTACAATTCTTACCAGCTAAATTTCGTAAATTATTAAATGATAATAAAATTAAATTGCAAAACTCTAAAAGCTTCTCTTGATACTTTGAAAACAAACAAAGGAAAAACTCTGGTATTGGAATCTCTTGTCTTCCCACATTCGAATAGAATTCGTTTCCTCATTTTAATCTTTCTGCACTAATCTATTATGCTACTGTATTCATACGCGTTTCAAGCTTTAACTATGAAGAGACAAGGCAGAGCACTTGAATAAAATATGTTTTCGTGGCAGCTCTCCGTTATACGTTTATATCTATCTACAACAATGACTTATTGTATTAAAAAAATCACTACTAAATTATGCAAAAATCAAAATTGTAATACGACTGTGTGCATCTTGGGTGTCTTAAGTGATTAATGAAAATGATTAACTATATAGGTACTTGATTAATTAAATTACTTATTCTGTGTAAATGAACTAATTTGTTTTCTGCAAACTTATAAAACGAATATTCATGTCAGCCGAGTGATCATTAGTGGTAAAATTTTGTTTTAACTATAAAAATTACGTCTTGAATGTACCTGTGTTACGGTTGTAATTGGAATTACTTCTTACATAATAGCTACTTATGTCCCTCTGCCAAGACTTGTTAATGATAATTATTATTATAACTCATATGCATTAATGATATCAAGTTTAAAACATTCTCATTTTGAAAAACAACATCCTGTATAATTTAAAAACAAGTTTTTTAGCCCAAAACATTTGAGAGTTTGACCAGGAGAAATCGAAGACTGAATTTGGAAAATGGGTTATGAAAATCATCACATTGATTGATTGCTCTTTGCTTGCTAAAATTGGCTTCTACGGTAAACTTACATGTTCCTGTTCACTCATGTCATATATGTACGAAAACACTTCAGTTGTCACTGTGTACGCATTTCTACAAAAAATTCAAATTGCAAGACAATGCCCATTCTTCCAAATCAACTTCGATATGCCTGTATCTAAACAAACGTTAACTTTTTTGGAAAAAAAAGTTCCAATTTTCTGAAAACATTTTATTGGATGAGTGAATTTTTGCTTAGGTTAGTTAGAAATGTAGTACTATAATTAAATAGCAAAAATAGAAGTTACCTTTCTCCTGAGTTGTCATCCTTTACTATTAAAATATCTTGATGAAGTCTTCGATCAGAAAATACACTTGGTGCTGACATTACCTTAAACTAATGTAGCTACATATGTAACTTAAACCATTTTAGTGAAACATTTTAGCTAGAAATTATATATTAAATATTATTAATAAATTATATATTAAGGTATAGTAACAAGTAAATGAGTTAAGAATGCATGAACCGAAAGTACGTATCTTCATACAATGCTGTTGTTGGGTTTAAATAATTGTGTAAGGTATAAGGAAGGGTTATATAGTTTTATGAAGTTTTGGTAGTAGTGTGTTATCTATCCAGTTGATTAGAAAATAGTCACAGATTTATCATTAGATCCCAAAAATGATTTGTCGTAATTATATCAAACATAATAATAAGGTTTTATCTAGTAATATTTCGTGAGTGTGTAATTAAATTAAATTAATCCAAATTAAACTCATATGAAAATCAAAAAAACTTGTTATATTTTGTAATTGGTCCGTTGTGAATTTTATTCTCTTTTGAGTGATAATTTTATGTACTTCAAAAAAAAATCTTTGTGTAAATTATGAGACCGGGGCTACCAAAATAAAGTCTGTCCTCCTAGTGCATTCTTTATATAAATTATGGAGTGATTCTTTTTTATTATTTTAACCCTTTATGGTTTACAAAATGAAAATTGGTACATTTTAGGGAAACGCTTTTGAAAGTTTCTCATTATTCTGCAGCCGTGGTAGGCTCCGCTTCCGACTCGGGTGCAGCTGTCTGCTCTGGCTCCGCTTCCGACTCGGGTGCAGCTGTCTGCTCTGGCTCCGGTTCAGGTGCAGTCGTCGGTTCTGGTTCCGGTTCTGAGGCGGGTTCAGCTTCTCCATTTTCCAATTGTTTTACTTCTTCCCCAACGTTGCACTCCTAGAATTCATGTTTACTTGTTATGCATTTTTTTCTTTTAATTTCTCCGTTTTAATATGATTGCAATAGCAGAGTTTACCTTGTAAACAGCATGTTCCATTAACGTTGCAATTTCGTGATACGCAGAGCACATAATCGGCACATTGATTATGTCTTCGTGAAACTTTCTCCGCTTGAAATCCAGCTTGAAATTGTCTCCCTCTTTTTCGGGCGGCTGGACAAAGGCTATAAAATGATGGGATCGGGTGGTCCAATCCTTGTCGTCTATTACGTCAGCAAACTCATAGTCTTGCATTGCTAAAATCAAAATCCGCTTAATAGCCCGTTAAATTGTTGCATATCTTGTCAGGTCTTATCTTAATTAATGAATTTGTATTTACCTTTAATCGTATTCTGAATTGAAAAAACCGACTGGACGTATTGCTTTGCCTTTGAAACGATATCATCATGAAAGAAAGTCGGTAGCCAATGTTTTCTCCCTTCATTCAGCTCTGTGTCCAGGTCAAACCCCAAGTACCAAGTGCTATTCTTCATGATATCCTCCCGAAAATTTAGCTCCTCGTTCCCTGCCATTTGACAAGCAAATTCACACTGTAAAATGAAGAAGAAAAAGATTTTTTATTTGGAAACAACATGCCCCCGCTTTTATTTTAATTTTCAGAAAGACAGAAATAAAATTACTAGTATACAACTTACTACGTCCATGATGTTCATTTCCGTCGTATCCGTAATATTCAGCAGCTCCAGCGCAGGGCCCAATATAAACTGTCTGCAAAAGTTTGTGATTTCGGTTGCAGATTTGATGTCCTGTGCCAACTTTGAATTGAGTCTGATGTCAACCGGGTATGCTTTCTTGCAGCACATTCCCCCACGATGGTTCTCCTCCTTCCAGGCGGAGCACGTGTCATCACTCTAGAGTTGGAGTCACATCATTTTTAATCATCATTTTATTAAATGCAAAATGGATTGTTCGTATTTACAATTTGTCAGTCTTGTTCTTACCATTCCATAACTACTTTCACCCACAGTTCCCTCGCAAACCTGAACCGGAGATTAAAGCATAAAAATTAAGCTTAGACAGAGAAAACATTATCATTCCGTTTTAAATTATTGAATTGGTATGTTTGTTTCTCAGAAAAATACCGCTCTCTCGATATCATAGTAGGTGATCCTGATTTTGTCCAACGCAGCGTAATCTGTTAGAGCTGCGGCAGCTGCAATCATAAAATATTCTTAGCACAAGCTATAATTAGGAAAATTAGACGTTTGACATCAATACAAAGGTTTGCTAATATAAACATACAGACAGATTGCTTTTGAACTTCTTCATTAATCGGAGTCTTGATGTCATCCGGATATTGCGCCGTAACTAAATCCGAAAACTCCTGTAAACTAAGCTCCTCCTTTTCTCCGCTGGATTTCTTCAGTATACAGCTGTAAATGTCCCACTAAAGTATTTTATGAAAATTAACACTTATTACTAAATTGAAAAAAATATGCATTTCTCCTCCGTCCTGAGCCCTAAAAATGATGAATCTTACTCCAATGCCTTCCAAAGTGTCCGATTTCCCTTTAATCTCACTACCGCATGGTGCCCAATGGGCTGCTAGATTTATACCAGGTGCGACTACTTTGTTTGCACAACATGTCGCAGTTGGCTTAATTGTCATGTGCTTTCGATACTCGCAATATTGAGCTTCATCTTCGATATCCATTCGATAGCACAAAGATAACTTTTTCAAAACGAGAAGAATCGAAATTTAAGAAACGGAAATTTTTCTTTCGGATTTGTTAGATATTTGTGATTTGTGATACTATGATTTACCTGAATGAGGAAATAAAATGCACACCCAAATGCTAATGACTTCATCCTTCTGCTTTAAAATGGGTTTGTCAATCAACAAATAATAATAATTAAGAAAATGTAACTTTTAATTTATCATTTTCATTTTATTACTGCAGTCACAAATATAAAGCTCGGGCAATTGACAAATTCCATTTTCTGGATTTTTTTTGGAAATCATTTCAATGATTTTATTTTGCCTTCATATTACACGCAAAAGAAATTCCTTCATAGCCAAAACGGTTTTATCGTATGTCAACAGCTTAAAAATGTATCACGAAAGGGAGATAAATGGTCAGATCACGAACCTTCAAAAGTTTATTTTATTATTTATTATTTTATATCTGATTTTATATCTGATTTCAGGTATTCCATTCCTATTTTAACAAGAGGCTTTAAAAAATTATTTAAATATCGATACAAATCGTGGGCTTCCTCTCCGTGGTTGATAGAATGAACTATAATATTCCTCATTTTTAGTTTTGTTCATCGTTTTTGCAGTACTGAAATACGTTAAAAAATTGCTTATTATATAGGTAAACAATTTAATTTTTCTTTGAACCCTAATGTTTAGCTTTAATTTAATCATATTACCCCAAATACGTAATGTTCCATCAAAGCCACTACATCCTTATAAATAGCACACAGCATCGGAACATGAATTATCTGCTTATGGAATTTCCTTCGCATGAACTCCACTTTAAACTTATCCGTTGGGACGGATGCATTTGGAAGTAGTATGAATGCAGTATTGTGACTTGGACGGGAAGTATGGGATTCCGTGTCAATCGCGTCGGCAAATAAAAAGTCCTCAATTGCTAAAAAAATTAGCCAAAACTAAATGACATATTTCAAAAAATGTTTTTATAATAATTCCTGATTTAAAACATTTTTTTTTACCTTGCGTTGTATTTTCAATGAAATAATTTGACAGCACGTACTGCTTTGCTTCCCGGACTAGCTCATGCGGTATGATGTCTGGTAGCCACTTTTTCCCGTCAGTACTGAGCTCGATGGTTACATTAAATTCATTATAGTTGAGATTATTTATTATGCCATCTTTTATGTCCAGTCCATCCATCAAACATGCAACGTCGCACTTTAATAGAAGAGATTTAGGAACAATGAAAATAATTAACTATTTTTATATCACTCAGAATCCTCACAAATTTTCTTACAAAAATAATCTCACCATTTCCAGTATATAACCTTCCATCAAGTCATTCGCTCCCAGTTTGATCAACTCATCGTGCAATGTTTGCTTTTGACATGTGTCCAATCGGTGTGTCTCCGATTGGAATTGGGAAGGCGGCTGAAATTTTATGTCAACGGGATAAGCCTTTCTGCAGCAGAAACCGGCACGATGATTTTCTTCTTTCCAGTATGAGCAGTTGGTCTCAATCTAAATATTTTTAGTGAAGTAAAACATAATACGGAAAGGTTTATCGGAATTTTATAAACTTTTCCTAAAACATTGTCACGTTTGAAGGCATCCCAACCTCTCCATAAGATTTTCTGGTCGTCCCTTCGCAAACCTATCAATATGACAATGAAACTCTGGTATAACACCTCTAGTTATGTAGTCATTTTTTGTTGGATTAAATGGTTAATGTAGTTTGAGTACTTACAGCAGTCTCAATATCATAATAGGTGACTCTAATCGTATTTAATTTGTCAAAATCTGAGAACCCGGCAGCAGCTATGGACTGTTTTTTAATTTCTTTGTCAATCTTATCTTTGGTGTCTTCAGGGTACTGTGCTGTAACCAGATCTGAAAAATCTTGTAAAGTAAGCTCTTCCTTCTCCTCACTGGATTTCTTTAGTATACAGCCATACATTTCCCACTTAAAACATTAACACAAAGGTGTGTAGAAACCTAATTATGAGCTAATGTGGTAAACGCTAATGGAATTTAATTTATCATTAATCACATCCCTACTTACTCCAATATCATCCACCGTATTCGGTTTTTCTTCCTTTGCCGTTAACTCCGTCTTGCAGTCTGACCAGTGAGCTGCAAGGTCGATGCCTGGAGTAATCACTTTCCCTGCACAACATGTCGCCGTTGGCTTCAAGGTTAAATGCTTTCGATATTGGCAATATTGAACCTCATCTTCAATGTCCATCCGATAAGACAACACCATCTTGATATAATAATTATTTCTTTAGTTAAAACATGTCGTAGCAAATTTATATTTTAAAATTAGGTATGAATGAACTGCAACCAAACAGAATCCTTTCACCTGGTTAATGGGTAGCAGGATGAATAATAAGAATCCTGAATGATTCATTTTACGATTCGCTAACATTATAGTTGCATGCGATGGTAAATGAATTATATTAAGACAAACCGTTAAAGCAATTAAAATAGGTGTTAAATTATGATCATATTCTCTCAAAGAAATCATTATAAAGTATACCTGAATAATTTTACCCCTAATTTAAAAAATGTCATAATTTGAAGGACTATGTCTTTTGCATTTTTAATCATCGTTATTACTATTTCCAGTTAGTTGAGTACTTAAATGTCACGTTTATGTTCAGCATCTCATTACCGTGAATCCTCATTTATTTAGTTTCGTGATTTTTTATGAAAATACAGAAGTAAAATACATTTATCTTCGAGCATTTGTATTTAGGCGTTTTGTGCCAACTCTGCAACTTATTCATAATGTATAGTTAATGTCACGTTGTATTTGAAACGAATGCGTATAGCCATTCACTTCAGAATTTGTGCAATCGTGCATGACACTTACCATTTTCATTGTTACACGTTACGTTGTTGTAAAATCATTCCAAATGCACACACCAACTCAACTAATATGCGTTATTTGTATGGAGATCGTGTTCATCTGTGATCATGATCTCTACAGGAAATGGTGAAGAAGCTCTGTGGAGCAAATCAAATCTACGTAATCTCATTTATTTTCCAAACGCGTAAGTTCATTCGTGAATTATACGGAGCTGAGTGTGCAAAAGAATGCTGGAGTTGACCATGACGCCAGCTTTTGTGATCTGCAACTCCATAAATGAAAAACGTTACAATGAAGAAGCTACATACATAATGACTATGGAATGACGGAATCAACTAAATATTGTCAGCTCTACAAAAGTGGGACTGATGGAATGTTACCACGCACGTACATTGTTAGCAGAATTGTTCCATTCGTTGTTCCGGCCCACAGCTAATGCGTATAAATAAGTCATGAAAGTAGATTAAATTTCTGGATATCCTGTAACTTTATTAAGTTGAGCTCTTGCTCAATTTGGCAGGAAAGAAGGTAGATAAGGCGCTGCGTCTTTATTATCAAAAGTTCTAAACAATTTGCCATGTCATGTATTTGACATCCCTGTGTTTTCAAAACCCTTCAGATTTTTAAACTGCCTAACCATAACCCACCATCATTAGTTACTTACATATCAAATACCAATAGTCTGTCCAAATGGATGTTGAATAACTACAGTAAAAACGAAAGGACCTCGGCAAGGACGGACACCAGGCGGCATTACTGGTTCTACTTACTTCACTTCCATAATGAAGGTCATAGCAAAGAGCAATAATATGAGCATGCTGTTCCATTAAGTGTTGATGGTACCCCTTCCTATTGTTTTAATTACGGTACCATAAAGTACACACATGCATTTTAGTAAGACCAACCACCCACTAGTTTATCCTAGCTACATACGATGAAGTAAAAGATTACGTAATAATACCCAACTTTATCTGTTCGGAGAGGCGAGAAATTGTGAACATGAAAGTGTCATTTTCCCCTCCTGCAACAACAACAACCCAATAGTAAAAGCTCGGAAATTAACCTCACTCTTCCTATTTATACAACACAACCACACCATTCTAATCACCATTTACCCGGCCGTGTTCTACATCACGCAATGTTGCTAAAAAACAAGGCATTATACCGGATGGAAAACACCGGCATAAAATCCAACTCTCCACTCCACCCTCCTCCTGCTGCTGGAAATTACTTTCTCTTCCTTTATTATTGCACACAGTAGCCTATTTATATGACCCTGGCCAATACTAATTAAAAATACAATAGACTAATACTAATACACATGTAATATGCAAATTGGCTGACAGACGATATGCGATAGTCTCTCCTAATACATAACATCAACATCATAAATGGAGAAAGTGTATGAACACGTCAACTCTCGTGTCTATCTTTTTCTTCTCAAGCAACTTCTAAAATGCATGAATATGTAGGACTTGCACCTAATCTACATTTATGTAAGTGCCACCATTTACTTTTTACTTTCCCCTTTGTCATAGCTTGTTGGCAAACAAGTCAGGAGCGAGGGCAAATATAATATTCTGAGCTGTATTCATTGAAGTCTCCATTGGGAAATAAGTATACGCATAGTTTAGTCCTTGTTGGCTGCTCCGTCGGCATGTATCCAATTTTCTATTTACTTTCTTTCCTTCCTCCCTCCTTGGTGAAGTTAACCACGTTATATGATAAAAAACAAATGGCGAAAATCCAACGGAACTCTGAAACATTTTGTAACAACAGAACAGAAAAAAACAGCAGAATGCAGTAGGAAAAGTGTTTGTTTTGCGGAGTTCTTGAAAAACATTGCTGTTATACCAACCAGAGTTCTTTCCTTGGCCATACGAATTGTAATATCTCCCATGCATGCCGAGAGGGTAATGCAACACTGACCTGGCAAAAGACATATCACTTTACTATTTATATCCAATTTTATTCTTCGCCAGCTCCACTACTATCCAAGAAAAAAAAAGGCTCACCGGAAGCCAATCTAAAGCAAGTGGGAAAACAGTTAGCCAAATAATCAATATTTATATTACATATTCAGTAAATAGTGCAGCTTTTTTTCTCTGCTTACTTAAGAGAAAAAAATATATGAAAGGAAAAATTAATGTTTGAAAAAAGTTTATTTTGATTGAAGCCATTTGCCTGTCTACCAGAAAAAGTAGCTTCGGAGGGAGTTTGCAAAGACAAATACACTTTCAGGATGGAGAAAGCAAACATTTATCATACATAAGATGAGTATATTTATTTAGCCGAGTCTTACAAAAAGGGCAAGAAAATGCATCTTGAATTCATTTCATGAAGGTTCTTCATCTTTTTTGCGGAAACCGTGCAACGTCCTTTGTGTCCTGTCCATTGCAAAAGAGGGATTGGAAAAGGGGAACAGAGCAGCAGCACAAGAACAACCAGAGAGAGAGAGAGAGAAAGCAAAAGTTACGACTTTCATGCAACAAGATCCTTCTTGCGAAAGTTGAAGTCCCTGTAAAACCGCACGACTTTGTTGGCCATCATCACACTAGCACGATCATCATCATCATCACCGCCCACCACCCCCAACGAAGAACATCATTCCATACCTAAATACAGATTTTCATTCCAAGTAGGTATAAACGTTCCTTCCAAAAAAGAGCGTTCCTCCTAGAGAAAGTGTCCTTAAATTGCCTTCACAAAAAAAGTTATAACAGCAGGTTTGGGGGGAAGGGAAGGAAGCATGTGCGCTTTCACATCGCTTTTATTACATTTGTACTACAGTAATAATGTTATTGAGTGCTATTCCATTCCCGTTGCAGTGCCAGTTTCGTTTTTACTCCACATTGTTGTTACCAGTCGGCACCAACAGCAGACGACGTATTATGTAGCTTCCTTATAAATAC
>JAQGAI010000679.1:0-18355 GCA_034696905.1 Lepidocyrtus violaceus
ACATAAAATATAAATTAAATATATCGAAAAAATATCTTAACTATTCCATAATTTTATAACAAAAATATTGTGTATCTTTATCATACATAAAAACTATCATCAATTTTCATGAAGGTTAAAAATTACATAGACAAATTTAGAAAATAATTCTTTAATATAAATAAATCTCGTTCATCTTTCATACTTTATTTTTCATTGCTCTTATGCGAACGAAGTACCCTACCAGTCCCTACATCAGTTGGTAAATTATTATGCAATAGCTTCCTTTTTTTCCTACCTTTAACTTCAGTAGTTAATGACCGTGGTTCGGAAGACTCCCTAGCATATGATGGTCCCGGGGAAGGAGATAGTAATGGGTTTATCTAAAAGTATCTGCTTGTGTCTTCTAGGCTTTATTTCCAGCTACTTGTTTTTAATAATGACTTTTCAGTCTGATGCTGTTCATTTTTTAAATTCTCAAGCAACCCTCCTCAACTAGTTTCTTCCTGGTCAACTTCAGACGTCCAGCACAGTAACTCACGACACACTTCCAATAAGATCTACCGTTTGGCAACGTTTTTTCATCATGAACAATTTACTTTGATATTTTAACTTTGTTTTTGTCAGAAACTTTGGCTTTGAAGTAGATAATGATGCTTCTTCCAAGACTTACAGAGATGAATTAAACCTTTCCCGAAAGGGACGATGGATTTTTCATGCCAGCAAAAGATGTGTACAAAGTACTTCTATAATATGCAATCCATGCAACATCATTTTATGCTAAATATTGTCCAAGCGAAATGTTTTTTATGCTAATTATTGTCCTTTGCGAGACTTTTGTAAGTGCGATAATGTGTCCAAGCGAAATGTTTTTTATGCTAATTATTGTCCTTTGCGAGACTTTTGTAAATGCGATGATCTGTCCTTGCGACATTTATGTCAATGCGATGATTTGTCCTTGCGAGAATTTTGTTTGCATATTTTGGTCCTGCGAAAAACGTCCCAGCGTAAACCAGTCCTAGACCCAGCTCACTCCACTCTACAACAATACATGACTCACTTTTTTTCTTCTTCTTTTTTGGGTAATCCTTTCATTCTATCAAGCTTTTCTTGGTGTATTACAATAATGGTCCCGGAGGAGGAAAAGTGAGATATAGGAGGGAGTAATGGAAAAAGTGCATGATCTTTTTTCTTCTTCTTCCTTGGCCGAACAGAGTTGTATTATCTGTCATGTGGATGGCTTGTGGGCAGTCAGTCAACTTGTGGCTATCAATCAATGTTTTAATTAATGAAAAAATCGGCTTCCGTTCTTTTTTCTTCGCGGTACATAGTCCATCAACATTGGAACTGTCTCGAAGGAGCACTGGCAAGCTAAGATTGCCGACACAATCCACTACTACACGTTCACATTGAGGGAGGAATTTTCCGCATTCAATTAATCGGCATTGTTTCCCTATTTTCTTTCCGCTTCTTCGGGAAATATTTCCGGAACGACTGTATTTTTAAACAACCGCTTTCAAACAACTTCAAACGTTAAATATTTTGGAAGAAAATGACGAAATGAATTTTCACATTCCGTTTTTTGAGTAACTTCCCACATGTAATGGATGTAATGTGTTATCCTGGCTTTTGCCGTCCCGATCATAAATCCAAAATTTCATTTCCCAATTCCTCATCCCCCACCACCACAACAATACCTGAGGATTGCTTCGAGGAACAAGAAGGTTTCTTTTCCTCCTCCACTCGGATGAAAAATTATCGTTATTTTCAACCTGAAAAAGAATTGTATTTCCCATCATAATTTATTGTACGAATATTTCCGCTCATATCCCATTTCGATTACACTTTTGTCGCCCGTGAGCATTCCCATGCCTCTTCCGATCAGACAACGCAATACAATGCAATGCAATATTATGTAAAATATCGAATAAAACATTTTCACATTATCGGAAAAAGTTTTTGAAAACGGGATAAAAAGCTCATATCTCACAGTTTATTATCTTTTATTCGAAACATTCATCATCCGCCGTTGCCTTACCCGGGGCCGTTAGGTTCAAACAAACAGCGATACATCCTTCATACTCCGCTTTCCATATCCGTTTTTATCGCATTTTTCATTTCGCACTTCCATAATATTTCTTTTCTTATTCATATCATCATCCCTCTCAAACATTTTTCCTATTATTATAATTCTCGCACGATTATACACAAAAGACTACTACTACTGGAGCGTTATCAGTTTCGATTAATGTTCGGGCAACGCAAACAATATTGTATTTTTTGAATTACACCTGCTTTTTGTGCTTCCTCCCCACTTACTTTTTACGCATTTTCACTAACAGGGATAATATCAGATTCAGGTCGTTAATCAGAATAGGAGAAAATCGTCAACAAAGTGGGAAAGCAACGCATCACTTTCATTTTCATAAAGAAACCTGCTGGCTGAAAGCGAGAAGCCGAGACGGAGGGAAAAAAGAATTCATTACAACAAAGCAGGAGCAAGGGCATTTTCTTTCCTCCAGGTTGGATGGAAGTGACGGGGAGACGACACTTTCCCGGCGATAATATCGAGCCGCCCGTCAAAATTACTAATCTTTTATCTTCCAGCAGGGGTGCTCCATCGTTGACACTCCAATGGCAAAGAAATGGGGAGCACGTACAAATACCATCATAATAAAAACAGGCGAGGAGAGAAAGCCCCACCGCTCCTTTCTTGCATTATGAAATGCCGCAGGTTGGTGTTGGCGTTGGTCTGTGTGATCATGATGATGAGATGAGTTGCTTTTCGCTTGAGAGAGATAATGGTCGGCTCCGCTAAACCGTAAGAAGACCAAGGAAGGTGGTGGTGGTGGAGGAGATGGTGTTGGTTAGTTAGCCAATATTACTTTTACATCCATTACCAACCCAAGCCATCCTCTATTATATAAAGACAGGCGATAGATTTTTAACAGAGAAGCAAGAAGAAGGAGAGAAAGCTTTGGTGGCGGAATCCTAAATCGTCGGCTTCTGTCAAGATAATATGAGAGAACCGCAAGACTAATATACTCAGCTTAAGGAAGAGTAGGAGCCAGGAGGAGCAGCTTCCCCCAAAAGGATTTTTGTTTTCCTCACGCTCGCAGTCAGGTTATTTTTTTTTTCCTTTTGGTAAATGGCCGTGTTTATATATTACTGTATTGTGTAATATTTATCCCAGCCATTTTTAAAGATGAGTAGAAGAAAGGGAGAGGGACGAAGGGATTCTAACGATGAAAAAAGAGAAAGTCTTGTTGGGCATTAACTATGATGAAAATCATAAGAGATGAACACATACACAAACATAAACCCCACATACGTGTTAGAATATGAAGGCAATAGTTTTCTTCAGCCAAGGAGGAGGAGGCTGTTGTATGGACTATCTCTCAGCGTGGGCTGCGTTTCTCCCTGTGAAATAAGTTATAGGTGGCTTAGGGAGAATGGCAGGGGAAAGTCCTGCCTTTCCCTTTACCTCTCCGCGTCCCTGTGTATAAATGGTCCCTGTGTAAATTGAAATGTATTAAACCGCAAAAAATAAAAATCTCTGGTTTGGTTGAGGACCGAGGGAAAACGTTAGCTAGCATAGCACCAGGCCCAGCAGGTGGTTGGCCAAGTAATCTCCACCAAATTGTGATTTATGGCTGTTGAGTGAGTATGTCTGCTCAAAAGCTTCTCATATGTAACATGTATCTTGCAGGCTTTTAGCCTGCTGCTGTCCAGAATGACTTTTTCCGCTTGCTTGTGGGACTGTGTGTGGGCTTTATCGTTCGTTCTAAGGAAAATTGTAGTAGCATATATAGCTTGCTTCTTTGTCTGTATTTCTCGTGACTTTTGGATCTTCCTTAGTTGCGTTGTTCTTGTTTCACTTTTTTGGATTTCTCCACGGGATAAATGTGTCGGTGCAGCAGTAGTGTATCTTTAGCTTCGGTTACATGAATGAAACTTGTGCCACCTTCATCGGTACATTTCAAATGATTTTCCTTTCCTCTGCTCCGATGCATGCACTGCATTTAAAACTACCTTTCATTTTCCGGACCCCATTTCTCTGAAAATAATTTTGTTATGTAATCAATTTTACTGTAATTAGTAGGAACTGGGAGGGAGAAAACATCAAACTTTAGACACACAAATGTTCTCAATATCTACGAAACGGGATGTGTTGAATTTGACTTAACGTGTTTCTTTTATGGATTAGGCTGTGACTATGGCACATATTCCCTTTTCACTTTCGTTTTCGTTTTTGGGGTAAAATGCATTAAAAACCAGCAGTATTGCCACCGCCACATTCCTAACTCTTCATTTATATTCCATTGTCAGACATTATGTCAACGCATCATTCCTTTATGTACGGCCACAGGGACCAATTAAGAAGCTCTTAACGCAACAAAAAAAAAACCGAAGAAGAGGAAAAAATGTGAAAGTTTTTCTCTTCCTTTTTTCCCATCTATATTTTTTGAATGCTGTCTTCGTTTTTTCCCGTCTGTGTGTATGCGCCTTGCATAAAATAAGGAAAATGTGGAACTATAAACATTTCTCATGGTTCTTTCCTTCACCCCGAAAAAAACGGAGGAGAAAAGTTAGTTTTGACATGCACAAGAGGAGAAAGGAGGACGGATGAGCTGAAACCCCACTAAACAATAAGGCTGTTTGGCACTTTTCTCCATAATAAAAGTCAATGTTCCGTTCTTGGGGAATGTTGCTTGGGATATGGACGTATAATGTGGAGCTCAGCAGCAGCAGGATGTCAAAGTCGAAGGGAGAATGTGCTAAGTGGCTGAAAATGTTATTCACTTTCCGTGTGACTCAATACGAAAAAAGTGCATTAAGTTGGATATGTATTTATGATTATGTTGTCGTCACTTTTTAGGCCCCCGAAAAATAAAAGATGATGATGAAAACTGGCCTCCCATTCCTGAGTAGAAAGTAAACAGGAAGAAGGGAAGGGGAATGAGAAATAGAAAAAATATTTTGTTTTTCTCTCTCCGAAACAATAAATGCTTCTCTCTGGTGGGCTATATGTGTGGAGAAGTATTTAATGGGAAAATGGATGGATATGGAAAAAGAGTGACTTTTTCCCCATTTAAAAAGGGAATATTAAGTCAAGCTTTTAGGAAAAGAATAAGTCACGGATCAAGCTTCGTTTTTTCCTTTAGTTTTCCCCCTCCTTTGTTTTTTTCCTTGACGTTTTTTTTCGGGGGGAAAGAAAGAAGAAGTGAAAATGGGTTGGGTATTGTTGTGCATAAGCATATTCGTCTGTGATGATATCCTTCAGCTTATGAAACTAAATAGCTTGGATGTGTTGAGGGGACGATGTTAATGGTGTCGGTGAAACTGTTTGTGAGGGATATTTATCCTAAACTATACCTACTACTCTAGTCAGACTGTTTAGTTATTTAGTTATTCTTCTCGGCACTTTCTATTTTGTTAGGCAAACGGGTCACAAAAACTATCATTCAACCTAACACTATTCCATTGTGATAATGGTGATGAGGGAATATTAACTGGAAGGAAACCCGTTTTTTTGTATTTTAATTTATTGAAAAGAGCACCCATCACACACTCCTCTGATTATTATTCACCCCAGCTGGAGCAATTAAACGAGAAATTAATCAAGAAAATATGAAGGATCTGCTGCTCATTTCTTTCGACTGGGGAATGGGAATAGAATTACAATTACATTCAAAAATATGATACACATTTTAACGATAAAATCTAATCCAGTTAAAATTGAAAAAAGGGGCTTTTGATGATGGCAACATATGGCAGTCCAAAATTAAAAGAGAGGCAGAAATAAATTTTTTTTAAAGTGTATTTTGCCTTTCTCTCCTGTCATTTTTTTCGGATGCTGTTTATAAATGAAAAATTAAAATTTATGACTTTAATTTTATTGCGAAAAGTTGATTGACTGGAGGAAATGGTGAAACACTAGCCTTGTTTCAGTTGAAATGGAAACTTTTTATTTCCTGTTTATTAGCAGAAAAGCCAAGCTAAGTCACGTATTCTTTTAAAAAGGAAAGTTGTATAAAAGTCATATAAAGTAGTGGATCGCATGCTATGATTCTGTTTTCCTGCACAAACAAGTAACAACGCTTTCACTCGCTCAACAATTTTTATTACCTATAGCGTATATTTATTGAGTTGTTTTTAAACGGATTTGATTACCGTGCTTGGAAAACATTTTTTTGAAACTTTGGATTAGATTACCTACCTATTACACAAGTCCATAATGTGTAGAAAGCATCCATCCCGGATTGGGTTTACAATGTTGGAAAAATGGCATGTCTATTAATTTTGAATGATGATTCCATTAACTTTCCGTACAATTAGTTTCATTTTCCCTGAAGAGTGAGTTGGTTTTGGCCATATGTACACTATATGATCATCCTTTCATTGGAATGGTCTTGGCTGACTAACTGCTACGCTGGGCTACTGGCGTGTGTGGAGGGAGCACTGGAGGAAAATTATTACATCAACTTTTATTGTAATATTTGACATGCTATTGAGGTGAGCTCCGGTGAAATCATTCGACTCCCAAAGTTGAATGCTGGATTTGACAAGGGGAAATTATTATTACCTTTTCGTGTATTGGTTGGTTTGGTACAAGTGGAAAGCTAACAACATGAACGGCTTCAGTCAGTTCAGTATCAAAATTGGGTTCAGTTTCAGTTGGTTTGGTGCCCTAAACCTTCCCATTTCTCTCTCTGGTGCGGTGCTTTCTTTCGTGAAGAATGATTTAAGGTTTTCTCCGGGGAACTGTAAAAAATATTTGCGTTTTGAAAAACAACGAGGGAGGAGAAACAGAAGTTCTCGGCTGCATTATGAATGAGGAGAGGGGATATTTTATACGAAGTTCGGTGCTAGGTAGATATGTATAGGTATGTTAAACAGGAAGTTTTACCTTTGCCAACAACAGACATGAATATAAAAGATTGATTAGCTATCGTGCAACATGTGTGCGTTGTTGTTTCGGTATACTTATGTTGAAATTGCTGCCTCTGCGTAGATATTTTTTTACATCCCTAACAATTTAATTGCGTTAAATATGATGATAACCTTCCGATAACTGTAATTTTGAGGATGTTTGGTTTTTTTAAAGTACAAAATAGATACTGACATGTTACTGAAAAACAACGCATTTTTTTAGCTTTCAAATTCCTCTACATTTACATTTTCTAATGACATGCTTTTCTTCATGCGTTCAGCAAATTGATACCGAAAATTCTTCCAAAATGTTTCAAGCCAAGTAGTCTAGTAATTTCTATAAAAATTAGGAAGGGGTTTTTCATGTAACCCATAAACAAAGTCGTAATGCTTGTAATAAATATTATACTCGCTAGATTCAACATATATTAAGTGATTATAGTCAGTATTTTTTATTCGAATTATAGAATTATAAAAAAACTAGAAACTGAAATTACAAAGAAATGAACATGGAAGAAAAGTTAGTTGAAAAATATTTTTCTAGGCATGACACAACCTTACTACTACTACACTACCTTTATACCACGGTATAATAAACGAAACAACAAAAAATACACGGACAGAAACATTTTATACATCAAAATATCAACCCACGCTAAACATAACATGCACTTAACATTTGCATCTGAAATCTAATTAACCCATTAGTGGAGGGAGATGTACAGGCTTTTAACTTTTGATTTGAGTCACGGCGAGATAAATTAATTACACCAGAACAGAGCATAATGCTACCTATACTACCTACGCAGCGCAGAGGAGAAAGTCACGGAATCATGAAACGATAAAACGAAAGCAACAACTTTTCCTCTGCCTACTAATACGTTCCCAACTCCCCAAATGGGAGTTCGCTGAATACTTACAGCAGAACAGAAAGATGGAAAAGTAAAATATTGTAATATATAAAATCGCAAATTAAGTACTTAGATAGATTAGGAAGATACATTAATATACACATACATGATAGGAAGTCAAATATAACCACGTTACACGTATAAGCAATTCTGGGATCATTTTACACAGTGCACGCTTTTAAATAATATTAATATTAAATTAAATTCACATGGACATGATATCATTTACATTGCACTAGTTTTCCTCTGGATTGTTGGTTACGTAGTTAAAATTTCGATGACAGTAGCTACGTTTTGATTTACAAATGTTTCATTCTACAATCACCGAAGAAGTAACACCCTGCTTCCCTGTCTTCTTTTTCTCAAAACGAGGGAAAGTCATTGCCTCATTCAACTTTAGATTTAAGGAACAGTTTTCATCATGCTTATGCCACTCCTTATGGCTGTCGAGTAGTTCTCCACATAGGAAGCACACGTAATAATCCAAGACTGGACTTTTATGGATTTTGGAGAAGTGATTCTTGAAGGCCGCAAATGTCTGAGCATTGTAGGTGAAGAAGCAACGCTTCCGTGGACAGGCAAAAGTCTTCTCGAACAGCTTGAACTTCAAGTGATTTACCAGTCCATCTCGGTCGGTGGAACTGTAGCCACAAGCACAGTTGTAGTTTGGAATCAACTGCCCCAACTTCTGATTGTGGGTATGGCTTGTATACACGCGACGATGGGCAGATTCCGTTGCCTTATCATTATCATCATTGTTGTCTTCAGGCACGTGAGAAGCAGCAGTACTACTAGTAGTAGATTTGGAGGGACCAGCAGGATCAACATCGGTTTCAGTTTCAGCGAATCGAATCTTTTTACCATGGCCCTGCTTATTCTTCCTACAAATCAAACAAAAAGAACAGAACCGGAAACATGGTTGTATGTAATCAAAATTATCAAACTGATTTCTTTCCAAAATAAATTCGATGATACTAGATGAGGCTAACTAATCGATGATCGATAAATAAATAAAAATTAAACGTACTTTCTTGGTGACTCTGTCTCGTCAATCTTGAGATCTTCATCCGCGTCCCTGGTCTTGCGACTTTTCCGCTTTCCATCATCTTTGGCATTGGGGATGGCGTCGGTTTCCTTCCCCGTCTTGCTTAGTAATAGGCCTTGACCTCGGTCATCCTTTTCACCGCTCTCATCTGCATCCGACGTGCCAAGATCAGGTGGAGCTGGTTTAACTTCCGGCTCCTCCTCCGGATCACCAGTAACAGCACCCCGCTTTCGCTTCCCGAACTCCTTCACGCCAGCCTTTCGCGCAATCTCCAACTTCTTTTTGTAGTGCAAGATAAGAAGCTCCTTTTCTTCGAATTCGGTTGCCAGCTCCGTTAGAATATCGGGCTCTGGTCCACGCTCGAGAAGCCGTTGTTCGAAATAGTCGAAGTTTCTTGAGCTGGGGCTGGTGACTTGATCGTCTCTTGACATATCCATCGTTGCTGTTGCTGATGCACCCCAATTGAAAATACGAAGGAAAGACGAAAATAAAAACATTAACTTCTTTAACTGTTCAAACTCGGTTAACTTTTAATTTAAAGATTCTTAGACAATTAAATAATAATCAAAATTAAATCTTTTTTAGCGCTGCGAAGAAGGAAGCGTACTGGCGTGCGTGCGTGGTGCTTTGAGTAGGGTGCTTTTGATGTTTTTTGTCTTCTTGGCTAGCGAGCAATTCAAATGTGGCGCCGTCACATTTTTGTTTCAACTTGCCCCCAACAAATCACATAATATGCAAATGACCGTAGGCATTAATATATAAAATTTGCATAATTTGATTTACTATTAGTATCTAGCAAAACTTTATGTAAATCAAATTCACTTTCAATCAAAACCGGAGACCTGACCGATGGCCTTCCTCGACCGAGTCCTAGGGACTAGTCCTGCCCTGTTCGCATCTCTAATAACAAAATTCAGTTGTTCAATTTGTATTACATATTTCATCTTGCCTCGCATAAAACAACAATTATTGCAAAGTTAACTACTGGGTGAAAGGGTGAAACTTTCTCCGATTATTCTACTTCTGGGATAGATAAAGTTTATGGTGGCGGATACATTACGTATTACAATAAAAAAAATAGTTTTTTCTTACATTCATTCATACATACATCGAATAAAAATGGATCTTGATCTCCACTTCACATTTCACATTATTACAGCTATACAGAAATTACGAAGAGGAAGAAAAAAGTGCTCACTTTATGGCTTAGGTTCGAGAGAGAAAGCGAGCGAGCGAAATAAGTCAAATGATGTATCTTTCTTGCATATGGCTGGTGAGATAGAAAGCGCTCGCTTTCACTTCGGATTGTTTGCGGCCGAACTTGCATATACATTTTTATGGAGGAGGCAAAACATTTTTGAGCAGTGCCTGGGAAAGACTTTGGAGGAAGGAGAGAAGAAAAAAACAATCATTTCTGTGACAGGAATGGGATATATTGCATTACAAAGTATACCGGCGGTGGTGGTGGTGTTAGTGGATGGCTTGGCTGGCTGGAGATAGAAGGGAAAAAATGCGAAAGGATATATGTAATATCGTTTTGAGTGTTTTACGTGGGCATACATTTGATGTTGATGATGGCGAGAAAAAGACTATAACCGAAAACCGTAAGAAATAACCCTCCCTCCTCCACCATCTCCACCACCACTCCATCGGTATTCGAAACAATTCTCTCGTATTATTAAATATGTCTACGTATTCATTCCATCCTCCGAGATGGATATAAAAATATATTCCTCTGGAATGGATGGAATATGGGATTGCTATAAGAAGGATAAAAGGAAGTTTAAGGAAGGTCGAATGGCTCAAGATCCCGTGAATATGTCTCAACTCAAGAGTACCGAACAGAGCAGAGCTGAGTGGAGGAAGTTCCTATTTTTTATTATGTAAAAGAATATGTTGCAATAAGATGCGTTTCTTTCATACGAGTGCAAGCAAACAAACATAACAGTGTTATGCTGTTATGTTATGTTGGTCTCTGGAAAGCTTTCAGCTATAACTATGAAATCTATGGATCTCGGTGGTGGTATGGATGGAGGAAGAAGTTAGAAGTGGCCAAGAAGGCAGAGAGAGTGTTGCGTAACGATAAGTGTGATGGAAATGGTTATGGGACTCATAAAAATATTCCCCATCCATATAAGGTTGAAATTTGAAGTGAAATGTTTACATTTCTTCTGGGGAGAGCGAAGAAGAAGAAAACAGAGAGAAATGGCCAATAAGCCATTGTCATAATCCAGTGGTGGAAAAGGGAAGGAAGGACCTGAAAGGAATAGTTGCTCTCGGCTTGCTGGAGAATTCGTTTTTTGTAGTTTTGTGTAAGCAAAAGCCAAAGATATTTTTGACTATTTTAGTAGCTTTATGTACGGTCCTTTTTCATCTTTTCGGGAGAATACGTACATATTAATGTGAAGCTTTATGAATGAGTTGAGTAAAAAAAATGGTAATAAAATGATGTTTGTTTATTACGCATTCAAAAATAACTTTGTGGTAAGTATGATGGGCTGAGTACGGAGTTATCATCATCGTTGCAGCTAAATACGTGCCCATTCGATTCATTCAGAAGCATTTAAAAATAGGCAGTTGTGCCTTTCTTCGAAGTATTTATGCTTATGTAGGATTTTTTTTTCATTCTGGCTGTCGCTGTCGGTGATGCATGGGGGAATAATTTTAGCAGGAGCAGTTTTGCTGGAATGTGTTAATTTTATGGGCCCACATTCCCCAAAAAGTACTTTCCAATTAGGTACCTGACATAGATATGAATGATGCGAATCGAGTGGCCAGCGAATGAATGTAGAGGAATTTGTGTGGTTATTCTCGTTTGTTGTTGGATTGTTTGTTTGCTATTCTTCCAAATAAAAATGAGGGAATGCAATGGAATAGATTTGGTTGTTAGCAGAAGGGAATTTCTTTCAAGTGGTGATTTGCGATTTGGCTTTTGATTTGGTAGTGACTGTGGTACTTCTTTACTTTTACCTTGTTATGATTGGATAGAAAAAGCAGGAATACCAATATTATGGTTATTGTTATAATCCGATTGAAAATAGAGGAAGAGGATAGTCCGCGAATCAGGAAAAAATATAATCGGATTCAATTGGATGAAATGGAGTTACTATTTTATGTAGAAGTGCTGACTTTAAGAATGCATACATATATATGTCCGAGGTGAAATGCCAATGAAAGGTTACAAACAGCGTGAACTATATTTATCCAGTTTGTGAAAAGGGAAAACTTTTCCCATTTTTACTTCCATTGATACTTAAGTGCTATAAGAATGACTTGAGCAATTGAGCCTCTGTGTGATGATGTTCATTTTTATACTTTGAAAATGGATTTAGATTTAGAGGTGTCATAAGCCAAGCTGAACGTACTTTTTCTTATTTCGAAATGATCGAACTTTCGAATATGAGTCGTATTCCTTCTATTGAGTTCTGGTACACATTTTGGGGCGTACCTAACTACTATGCCTTTCTCTGCGTCAATGACAGTTCCGTGTTCAAATCCAATTATATATTTATTTCTCACAATATTATTATTTGCCTGTTTTTCTTCGAAACTAACCCGTGATATTATATTACTCAATCGATAATCCAATTGTTTGGAAAATTGGCACAACCTATCTAATAACAATAATAATATTATGAGAAGGAATAAAGTAGCTAGAAAATGGGTTGCAGCAGGTTAATACACATTTTTATTTTTCAAGTTAGAAACAAAAAAGGGAGTAGTTGAGGGCTCCCATTTAAGTAGTAGACAACTGATCAATAAGTTATGGGGGAATTTGGACAGGTAAAAACTAATTTCTTTCTCTTTTCATGCAATCCTGTCTACCTCTCTTTTTCGAGGTTGATTGATCAGTTGAAGTTGCAACCTTAATTGATACAAGCTGATTGGATCAATTACAGAAGATGAAATTAATCCTAGTTCCGCAATATATGTATGTATAATAAGTAGATGAAGTAACAGAGTTAAAGTGATTTCGTGAGATTCGTGCAAGGTTACGTGAAAGAGTTGCACTTCCCTTGTATAATCCATAATATTTCTTTCAGCTTGGATTAAAGGTATTCATTAGAGATACGTGCATCTAATTTTTTATTATGGATTTCCTTCCGGTTTTCACAACTCCGGGCTTTCGACGATAAAGTTCCCTCCGTTTTCTTCCTTTCATGATTGTAGTTGAACGGAAGGAGTGAATGGCTGAAGTTCCCTCTCATGCGCAATCCTAAAGAAAAAAAGTCGGAGCCGGGCTGCTTTCTACATAAGTATGACTTATCGTTATTATGATATGATTACTATTACTATTAGCACGGGTCTATGCATAACTATAAATCTATGTGTCTGTCTATGCACTATACATATATTTCCTATGTTCAGTCAGGGCATCAAAAATAAGGTCGATCATTCTCCAATTGCATTAGTGATACGAAGGAACTTATGAAAGCAGTTTGCGTGTCACAAGTAATTTTATGCTAATGGCATTAATAGAAGGAGTAATAGAGAAACTTCAAGTCAAGATCAATGTTCCTCCACGACGATGAAGCGAGCATCGAGTAAGCGAGGTATCGTGTTTTGAGGCACTAGAAAAAAACATATGCCTAGGCTTGCCTAAAATGCAATTCCGTTAAGGTAAAAAGTGAAGAAAAAATAGTGGATGGTAAACGGAGGATGAGGCAAATATGCTGCGTGTGAGGTTGGAGGAGGAAAGTTGTGAAAGAAACGGGGTCCAATATTATACGCATTTTGGTTTGAATTTTTTACTAATGTACAATTTATTTGTCGAGCATTTATTTAGCCCATGACTGTGGAGCTATACACATTAAAGATCAAATTCTGCTCCTGCCCGGTTAAAAGCTTAAAAGCAAAAATTACGTAAATGGTAAAATATTACGCAACACATAGACATAAATGCATTATCATTTGAAAGTGAAAATGAATAGGTAGAGACCCCATCGTAATTACTATGATGATGTAAATGTAACCGAAACGAACGATTGGATTCTCCGGTTGCGTTTTCCCTCTCCTCCTTCATTTATCCTTGTCACTTTCTCTGTCGCATTCAGAAAGAGATTAAAAAGACTCGTTTAAAATAACGATGTGCTTTCTGGAGACTGACTATGACGTGGATCTGGGTAAAATGGAGTAACTTGATATACAAAGTTTTTGATCGCTTCTTTGAATGAAAACATTGATCGTGATGGAAAGGTTATGTTGTTGTTGTGTGATGGGTAACTCAAGACGGATTCAAGGGTTTCAGACTTTCCTCTGATCATTTTCGCCCACGTCAATAATGTCTCGTCATATTTAAAAAAAAATGTTTACTAACTGATTTGCAAAACTGCCTGTCCCCCCTTTTGTGGATCAAGCTATGGTTGGAAATTGCAGTTGATGTGATGCTAAGAAGCAAAACATTTTTCATTTTTTACGAACAAAATTAAATATTGAAGTTCTACGAATGTACAACAACATAGTTAGTTTGTTGGATAAATAAAGTATGTATTGAAAGCATCCGTGATCCATCCATGTTTCCGTGAAGAGAATGGGGAGAAAAAGGAACCCTTGCACATCCTGTCACTGCCGGAGGAGTCATTCCGAACCGGAGCGTGGAGAAAGTTAAAGCCAACTTCTCTTGCCTTTTGCGGTACCCTTCCAATTCTTCTGACATTTTTGGAATAGTTCAGTCACCCCTAAGTGCTTTCATCATTTATAATATAAAGTATGTCATTTCTAAGAATTTCCGGTTGCGCTATAGGCCCAGCTTCACTTCCCCTGGTTATGTACGTATAGTTATGTATGGATGCCTGAAACTGCTCGCGGAAGACATGATTGAAGTCCATTGTACATAGCCAAATTGAATTTACGCAACATTTTATTCAATATTTTTTTCGTCCATTCACACGTTAAAAAAAGTCACATTTTTCATCATTGTCTTTCCACTTCCACCACGTGTTGTACACTAACCCACATTACACGACATAAGTAGCCACGTGCAATGTTTTATGTAAAGGAAAGAAAAAACCCGCTGCAATAATAATAAAAAATTAGGTTCAGTCTGTTGAGGCGGCTTCTTTTGTCCAAGCTGAACAAAAGGAGATACGAGGAAATGCGCTCAAGATGAATGACAACCTGGAAGAAAAGGAAGAGACTTGATGCGTTGATGGTGTGGGAAGGTTAAGGATTAAAGAAACATATAGTCTATACGACAGAAGAGGAAGCTCAAGAGTTCTTCTAAGATAATGTCAAAAAATTGCTACTTGCTCCAACCATCAGTCACTTATTTCTGGGTATTCCCACAGAATATTACTGGAAAGCGCCACTTGTTTCTTGCTCCATTGAATGGCACTGGTTAAGTACCTATCCAACAATGCCATGGCTAGGCTTCCTACACAGACACATATAACTTGGACATAAACTTAACTACGGTTGATAAAATATGGAAGGAGCCTGGTCGGGTATATTTTTCCTAACCAATTGGGTCCTCATTCAAGAGCTCTTTAACAGTAACACACTTCATTTGCCACAGTGTTTGCCCAATATTCAGTGAGTTGACCAGTCTCAAATTTTATGCAAACACATCACCCACCCTTCATACTGTATTTGCATTGGCAAAAAAAAATCCACATTTTTTAGAACTTTTTTTTTATGTTATCACTTTTACCACCGTAGCATGTCATTCCCGTAATAATACATGAACAGCAACACACAATAATACTCTCAAGATACATGTGGAAAGATTTTTTTATGCTCACTAAAACAAAGCTTTACTGCCGGGAACACAACCCATTTCACTCCAATATAGTTTAGTTTATAGTAGAGAACAATGTACATACCTTATTACCTACTTATTTATTTATACAAAATAATTGAAAAGAAAATACGAGCTTATGAAACATCCACATCGCATCAACATCAGCAGCAAACACACACAACTTGCTATGGGGAATGGAGGGAGGTTATCATCATCATCATCATCACCGTTTGGGAAAGAGAAAGCAGTAAATATTACCCTTTAAAGTGTTTTTGTTGGTGGTCTTGTATTTCATTCTGGGAGCGGGTGGCGAACCATGTAAAAAGGGGAGGGAAGTGATTATCAAAAAGCTTTTCATTATTCCATTCCCCATCCCATGTGCGTAGGTACATATCGAAACAACATAAGTATAAAAAGAGAAAGTTTATATGTGCATTAGTGTACAGGCCGTTTGTATTTAGCTAAAAAATTTTTGCTCTCATAAAAGTCCTCATATTTAAATATAGAAAATAAATGGAGTCCTCCGCCGGTATAGCTTAGCTATAGTTATTTCATGGAGGATAGCCAGGCAAAAGAGAAAGGAATGAGTGCAACGCAACCAGTGTAAAAGGATTTTAGTAGGGAATGCTTATTGAAAGCGGACAAGGGGAGAAGATTCATGGACAGCGAATGAAAATGGGAGAAGAAAAAAAACAGCATAAGAGTGAAACAAGCTCATGCATAATGCCTCATGCATTCCCTTTTCTCTTCCTTTTCATTCCAGAAGGAAATAGTGAGCTGAACAGAGCATCAAGCTGAAGCCAGGAGAAGAGCCAACATAAATTTCTCCTTTTGTATGTATTTGGCTATGGCTTTATAGCAAAGACAGCTTGAGTTTCATTCCATTGCTCCATCCAAACTGGGTTTTTTCCTCGCTCAACTCTCCACTCTTGTTCCAGTCTCTCTGTGACTTTCTTCTGCTACGGAAGGGAGTAAGTTTTTTCTAAGCTGAGGGCGAGGAAGAGAAAAATAAGTAAAGCTCTTGCTTGTTACCTCCGATATTTTTTTTGGGAGGGAGCTAAATAATAATACGTAAACAGTTCGTATGCGAATTGCTTGCTTTCCTCACTTTTTTCATACACATTTTTCTAACTAACTACAGTGGATACATTAAAATATTATACAGAAATTTTATACACGTTTGAAAAATAAATATTTATATTTATTCCACTTCGGAGGGAAAAGGAGAAAAATCAAAAGAAAATTTGAATTGCATCATCGGATTTATTCCCCCAGTTGTTCATTGGGTTGAAAGGCGGAGAAAAATTAGAAGCCTCAAAGAGCATTCATTATCCGAAAATCTTGCTCTTTTCCCTTCCTTTTTCAATCTATGTACTACTCCTCACCACCACTACCACCGCATCGGACTCCCGTGCATTTTAATGAGTTTGGCTGTATATGCCTACGTGAAAGAAAGTATCTACAAACTGTGTAGTCAGTGAAGAAAAATAGTTTTTTTTTTCTTCACAGATCTCTCAAAAAAGATCTCAAATAAAAGAGAAGAAAAAAACTCGAACCATCTACACTTTGATTTCTTCCTATCCTGTGTACTTACAAGGAAAAAGACAAGATATTCATTCCGTTTGAGAATGGCGGAAAGTGAGTAGGTGAACATGGAATTACTTGTGAATGTGTTAGTGCATCACCATCTCATATAAAGAGAAAGCAAAGCTTGAATACAAAAACATATTTTTTTCCTTCCGTGTGGAAAAAACGAAGAAAAAAAATCTACCTTTCTTTGGTAGAAAAAAAAGTGGGATTTTTCCTTCATATTCTCTCGACTTTCTTTAGTCTTCTTGACTCTCTCTCTCTCGCTGCTCATTGTACTTTTTATGTTCCACTCTCTATCTTAGAGAAGGTGGCTCTACTCAAGTAGAAAGTTTCTCTTGTGCTACCAAAACATACGTTGCATATCTAAACCGGAGAACTGTACACACAAGCATTCCATTTGATTATGTAAAGAGAAAAGGACTCCAAAGGAGGAAGTCGTAAGTGAAGAAGAAGAAATAAAAAGTGAAAGTCTTTCCCTTTCTGGTTTGCTTCCGTTTTAACATATCATCTACCTTCTCTACAAAAAAAACCACCAGGACCAGACTGTAAAGTAATTTCCATAATTCTCTTTACACAGTGTTGATGAGATGTCAAGGAATGGGAGGGTGATGATGAAAGTGCAAACTTTCTTCTGAAACTAGAGAGATCCATGACATATCCTTCACCATCACCAGTTTTCCCAACTGAAGTTTTTGGAGTTCCTGTAACTGATTCGAATATTATGTATTTGATGGTCTGTCTATAATACCTCAAAAGCTCCTTCCATCCAGCTCTTCTACCATAACCTATAAATGACTTTAGTCGAGTCAGTGCTTCTTCAGTTCAGTCATCATCAGTCAAATACATAAGACGAATGCCTAAGAATGACTATTAAAGATTGAGGGCGAGCCTGGGCGTTTTCTCTCGTTACTTTTATGACTCGTCGGGAAAAAGAGTAAATGGGAAGAAGGACTACTTGCTACCTACATATAAGACTGGCATCATTATTAGGTTGATGTACACGGGAACAAAGCTCTAAAAAAGGAGAGGAAAAAGTCATTGTCATTCTGCAATAATCACAGTGGGGAAGAAAAGGATAGCAAAAAAAATTTCAAAGAGGAGGAAGAATGAAAATAGGTCATCCGTTTATGACTAAAATGCATTCTTGTTGAGTGCCAG
>JAQGAI010000680.1:0-18327 GCA_034696905.1 Lepidocyrtus violaceus
TTTCTCATAGTGACTAGTTCACTGAAAAAGTTTCAAAGAAATCGGAGGAAAATGCCTCCCTACTTTCCCTTGTTAGTAAAGTATTAATGGTAATTGATTGACACTTTCCTCGGATTGTTGGAATTATTATTGGATTGGAATTTGAAGAATGTCGCATGGGTGCAAACAATATTTTCTTATTAAAAAGTGTTAATAAGAAACCCAGTGGTTTAGCAATTAATTACTGCGGATTAGTCATTAAAACTGAATTAAATATTTAGTTTGGATGACAGACAGAAAATAATTTACCTTTGCTCAAGGAGAATGGCATGCTCGGAATGAGTGCATGAATGGAGGAGGCATCCAAAGAGTAAAAAAAATATTTTGCGGTTGGCTAAAAATATAAACTGCTTTGACATAAGCATTACGTAGTATTATTTTTACATCAATGACCAATAATGATCCATGTTTTGCAAAAGTTGTTTTGTTTTAGTCTGTGAAAAATGAACTCTCTTCCGCGCTGGCAGGAGAGGAGAGGCAGATAAGTATGTACATTGGATAAAAAGTAAGGTTTGGGCTGATCAACTCAACTTCATCAAAAAAGAAGATAAGATTCTTGACAGCCGCGCTAAGTGAGTCCACCTCGGATGGAGTGGAGTACTGGATGAGAGATGAGTTGAGTCTGAGTGAAGAAGCCAGAGTCATCAGAAAAGTGTGTGGCAATGCAAATAAAATGATAAGGATAAGATGAGATGTGCCTACATTATTGCAAGAGTTGGGGTGACTCTGGCTCTGTCTGAGGCAACAAGTTGCGACTTCTTTGTGGTTCCTTCCGTATTTTGTCAAGAAATCAATGGTCGAGCGATATGTACCTATGTGTGTACAATGATCACATGAATGGGTGTTGTTAAACAACAAGAAGTAACAGTTATGCATGGCTGAAGAGAGTAACGAGTATGAAAAGTAAATAGGATTAGGAAACAAAGATGAATGGTTTGGTTTTTCTGTGTCTGTGTGGTTAAGAGGAAACAAAAAGTCTCCTCTATTGCAAGATATTTACTACATAGGTATAGCTTCTTCAACTGAGAAGGATGAGGAACAGCAACCGTGTAGCAGGAAGAAGCGGCTTTACTTATTGCAGGGAAGTAAAGTAAGTGGCTTATCATCATCTAACTACAAAGCATGTTTTTTACTATTCTTTATCCTTCCTCCATGATAGATTTTTTCTCCTGCTAAGAAGAGCAGGTAACGCCAAACGTATAACAGGTAATGGTAACACCACTGTAGGAAGATGATACGATGGTATGATTATGATTAGGCAACTAGGCTGGACTGAGCGCGTGCTAATTGCATGATAATCTGCTACCGTCAGCAGAACTGAAAGGTAACACCAGAATGAAATGATGAGTAGACAGTGTCCAGTAGTCCAACAATCAGGAGCTGTTTTACGTTATTCCAGAAATGTGGCCAGGCCAGCAGGTATTGCCCATGACGTTATATGGGCAGGTCCATGATGATGAGGTGGACAGAAGATGGAAATGGACTGGACACGTAAGTGTGAAGAGTAAAGTTAAAATGGAAGCCTCTCGACTCAATCCATTCCCATTCATCATCTCACACAGTTAAAAAAACAGTTTCAATTTAAGCCATAAAACAAAATGTTTCATTTTCCCCGTCTCCCTCACCTCATCATCATCGCAATCGGTATCAATCAATCGTGAAATTTTTTATGGGACAAGTTCAGGAACGTATAATCAGCTCATTTTTATTCAAAATTAATAATAACCAGTTCAGTTTTTTGAAAGAGCTCTTTTATTTAAAGGGATTCGCTCCAGCAGTTTCACATGACAAATCTCAATTAAGTAATTAAATTTAGGTCTTGAGATCAATGTAAAAGATTAGGGCACGGGGAACTCTGAGCTCCCAAATTCCAAATCTCTTGTATAGGAGCGGCCCGTTGCTTTGACCCGAAGTGCTACATAATAAGTAGCTTAATAAAAAAAATTACATAATTTATTAATAATCCTGCCACATGCAAATTGCAGGAATCACACATAGGTATTATATATAAGCTTGGTTGTTGGCCTGCTCACCCAGATTTTTTTTTTAAATTTTGGCAGACCAGTCTACTGATAAATCGCATCATGATAATAAAAAATTGCTTGCAAATCAAACAGTTACTATATTACTATCTATTAGACCTGTCATCCTCATCGGTCATCATTTCGATAAGCTGGAAACAATGAGTGTTGGGTAAAATCAGTGACACCAAAGTTACTTCCTACATTCCAGCCGCATCAAACTTTTTATAATGAAATTCATGTGATTGTTGCATTGCATACATAAAGCTGTTTTTATTTTTGCAATACCCAGTGATGGATGATAATCCGCTCATATGTCATGATGGCGAAACGTCACTCCATGACAAGCAAAAAAAGGTACTTCAGGTTATTTATTTTGTACTCAAAGATAAGCTCTAACGTATTTATGAAGGTGAAATAGGCACAGATCTTTCTCTGAATTTCCAAGTCCACAAGTCCACTTCTCACCTTTCGTCAACCCTTTCGAGTGATTGAGCAGACCTCCACCAGACCAATACCAAACCAACGCCAAATTTTGACTACTTGACTTTGGTCGGGAGAGAACTAAAAAAAAGTGATGAAAATCATTGCATAACATTGCAAACTGAAAAAAACTGCATTTATGCCTACTCACTACTCATGTTGCAATCTTTGTCGAAATTTCTACCTAAAAATAAGAGAAAAACTGTCATTTTATGTTGTCACTTTGTTTGTGCAGCTACTTTTACTAAGAATTTCATAGAAAATATAGATCTAATCAAATGAAAGAATCAACTTAACTTTATCCGAGAAAAACAGGCGTTACCTATTTATAAAAAATATGTTGCCTATTGACATGCATCCAACTTCTGACTTTTACGGAATTTTTGACGTACTTTACTAAATAAAGTTACAGAAGCTTATCCTAAAGTGTCTCCTTTCACCCCGGCCGAGTAACAGCAAAGAAATGTGCTAAGTATGATATTAAGCATGATAAGAAATGATTGTACATTTCAAGGCAAAACATTAAAATATATCCAGTGGTAAATAAATAAAAACAAGACATTATAAAACTGGATACTGCTCTCCTTATCTTTGAGGCTTATCCGTAAATGGAGTTTACCTAGTCGGACAGAGTAGTTTTTTATTTCCTATTTTTAGAAAGAAGATTCCACATTTCTGAGCCGAGATGTAGGTAGGTATATAACTTGTTATGAATGTACACAAATGAAACTTCATCTTGATTAGGTCAACCCCAGACAAATATCCTGACCCGCAATTAGTGTTGATATAAAACATACACACGTGTGTGCTGGCTACTTTAACCAACAACATGTATTCCTGTATCAAACCGTGTAGCGAGCCAAAACATCCCCTCCAAAGTCTGTTTTTGACCTCTTCCCGTCACCGTCGTAAAAGATTTTTCCTCAAATCTGAGCTGACAAGTTTAATTGTACATTGGATGCTTCTACCATTATAATATAATTACAATATGTATAATACCTTATACCTACATCCCTAACTCAATAATTGACTGAGATCCGGCTTTAAATCTAGTTACTAGCCAAGGAGCTCTGTAATGTATTCAAATTTTCTTGATTAATGCGAAAACAGATCTCAAACCCCATTCCAGTGAGAACAACAACACAGGAAGGGGAGAGTATATGTAGGTCAGGTCAGATCAGATGGCTCACATTAGATTAGAGAGTGGTTTGATTGTCGCTTCCAACCCGTGAAAAGCATACCTTCAGCTAACCAAAAATTACATCCAAATATGATAAGTTCCATAAAGTTCAAAATATTTTTGCAAAACTAAGCCACAACTGTGGTTGACATATATGCGATGCGGCTACTCGTAATGTTGTTGGTAGAGAAAAATTATTATCAAAATCTACATAAAATTATATCATATACCGAAGAGGCAGGAACAGGAATAAGCTATATGTATAAGATAGGATGACAAGATAGGAGCGAGAGGAGTCTGATACGACGCACTTTGATGACCCCATTTTTTTAGCTCCCCTTCTTCATTCAAAATGCGTTGTCTACAGTTTATTCATGAGAATTTAACTCATTTGAATTAAAAATTGGGGTAAAGTTCACCTCAACACCTTCCAATCCGTCTCAGTCTCATGACAAAAGAGCAACTTTAGACCAACAGCAAATATTTTATAATCATTTGCCTGCACTTTTTATTAATGCTTTTAGGTTTTCGACAGTAATCCGAACACAAGATGAGGCGACAACGACACGAGTGAATCCCTTCCCGTTCTTATCTGGAATTAAAAAATGCTTAATAAGTAGATTTTTTTGCAGAGAAGAAGGAGTAACATAGTAGGAGAGGAATTTTACTACGCAGAATATTGATATTTTAATTTTTAGTAAATAAATGTAAGAACTGCTTGCAATGCTAATTTCTTGTACTTATTTGAAAAAATATTCTACTTGGCCTTCATGCCCTTTTTTGATAAAGGAGTACCACCAAGCCATGTACTAATGGGACTCATGGGAGGGAGTAGACTAGACTAAATCTTCAAGTTAATCTCTGTCCATACATGACTAGCTCATGCTTTTGTCAACAGAATCAACTACGATGATATACTTCTGGTAAAGGTCATCCACTTTTATTTCCTCCTAAAAACTGCCGTATTCTTCATCATAATAAATAGGTATTAAGATGCTCTCCCTTATCATTATCGTGGCGGTGTATCATATAATCATAGTTATCAATATCAGCATGTCGTCCGTCGCACTACTAGGGAGATCTTAAATATGTTGACATTTCTGGCATGTACATATGCAGTACACCCCAAGCCAAATCATAACACTTGGGGCAGCACGGCAGCAGCCACTCCTCTTTTTTATTGCCAAGTAAATAAACAGAAAGTGCAAGTGTCTAGTGGACATTGGATGGAGGTGGAATGCCAATTCCAACATTCCGAGTCAACAAACGCGAACCCATGTCATTTGTCATGATGAATTGCATGTGGACCATCATCAATTATGATTACTATGATCGTATATTTTTCATATTTCATAAAAACTTTTTACCGTGGTTTGGACCCAAATTGACCACTACTCAACAAAAGCCTCATTCATTCATTCAGATTTTGAGACCCTCCGTACAATATGCCAAGTCACAATTCACAATTAGGGGGAACTGGAAAAAGGATCAATGAAATAATGAAAAATAAATATTTTCCCCATGCATAACTCCTTTCATGGGGCGTAGTCCTCCATTTTTCAAACCTATTCCGTTGCTAAAAGTTGTTGAAACGTTCCCAATCCCAATAAATAGGTAAATAAGCAAATATTTTTTTTCGTTACTGGATTTGATTTGATTGATGGATCCATCAGATCAGATTTAGATTTGATCAGACTTTGTACAGTAGAAATCATTACAAACTGGACCTAAACTCCAAACTCCAAATAACTAGGGCACGATTCTTGACCAGCCGTCCTTTAATACTTTTTTTCCTCCTACAGTATTGTAAATATGGATGTTATTATTATTATTGTATTTGTAAAGTAACGAATCAAACAAAGTTCTGCAAATAAAAACACTCGAGGATTAGATTTGTAATAAGAAAAAAAAATGAAACATAAAAAACTAGTCCTGTATAGCCCTAGCCATTACAAATTAAGTAAGCCGCTTGACAAGGAATGGGAATGGTCAGCTTCAGTTCCTGGTGTATACGCTTCCTATTAACTTTTAACGTATAAATTACCGTCATTCATAATCAGTCAGAGCAGTTTTTTACCGACTAAAAATTGGCTTTATTTGAATAATTACATAATACATAATGCCAACCGTTCCAAGCAGCACAACTAACTACCTATGTATGTATGAAGAATGAATTAAAAAGCTCACACATAAATAAAAATGACAGACTTGCACCTTCAATTTTCTTTTACCGGAATTTCCAGTCGGTCAACATCGAGAATAATACTGAGAAAGTGAGCCGGGAAACATTTCATGGCTAAGTAATCCCAGATTCAGAATATAAAATACCGTCAGGATCATTCCCATCCCGTGATTATCTTATCAGTCTCTGAAAACCCATGCGTGATGATTTCCATTCCGAATTCCAGCACAAGACAAAAGATGCATTGACGCAATCGATGAAAAAATCCATATTTCATGCAAACTGCAAACAGAATACATTTATATTGAAATCAAAGCCTGAAAATACCTGAAGTTGACAAAATCACGGAAAATCAGAACGTTCTGATCATCCACATCAAAAATTCAAGGTTGTCGCGTGTCATTATGCAAAATGATATAAAAATCTTTGGATGTTCTTAAATTCATACTTTGGATCTATTCGATCCATTCATGACATAAGATCATCCATTTGTAGATTTGCTGTGCCTCTCTAAGGACTTGTGATCCTCATCTGCTGCTGAAATTGTTCGCTTATAAATAAGACAAGGAACATCATATTTAATTCAATTCAAATTTTTAAATTAACTTAGAATTTCAAAAGTGTCAGATCAGAAATCAAAATTGTTACATAAAATGAAGCGAAAAATGATTTTTTTTCTTTCATTTACTATCCCAATTTAATATCTTTGAAGGAACAATAGATACATATCAAAATGGGCATGATTACTACATATATGTAACAGGATTTATAAATGCCTGGAGAAAACTTGCAAGCAAAACTCGTCGCACATGAGCCACCAACGTCAATGCTGCATTATTGAATTCAGTTATTGAAAAAACTGGTCTAAAAGTCCACCTTCAACTTGCTTTGAAAAGAAAACCACATGTTGAGTGGGCGAAAAAGCATAAAGGGGCTTACACACCCAGCTTAACTGGCTTAGTTTTTGGGCCTTTGAAACAAGGAAACTAAATGAGGGTTTCATCCTTTTATTACAAGGTTTTTATGCAAGGAAGGAGCATTGACTTTTACGCTTTGAACAAGGAAGAAACTGGGAGGCATTATTGAAGGGCTGAGGTTTTCCCTTTCCGGTTGAATGCTTAATTCCAAACATGATGAGAGATAAAAATGCTTCCGGGCCCCCAACACAACAGAATTGATTTCCTTCCATGTGGTTGATCACTGATCGCCATCATCATCATTCCGTCTTTCACCAGAAGCTTGACAGGAGGCGGGAGGGTGGAACAAGCGGAGTGCCAGACCGCAACGGACTAGGTAAATATAAATAAGCTGGGAATATGTATGTCTTGTCACTCATTCCCTTCATATGCCTTACCAGGAGCGATTAGAGTTTCACCTATTTTGAGGGTAATAGTAATCAAGTAATGAAGCGGAAGTTTTCCTATACAGACAGCGTCAGTTCGTCACTGGAAAATTAATTAGAGTTGTTATATGGGTCAAATGTAATTATTCTGTCAACGCCTCGAGGACAGTCATCTTCCCAATAGGAAGATAGATGGATGCTCCAATTTACTCTCACCTTTGGAGTTGGACATGTGGGCAGTAGTAGGAGTAAACGATGTTGTGGAGGAAAACCAGCTATGCTGGGAATCATGATATATTTTAAGGGGGAGAAAGAAACTATCAATCAAAGACATCCAATCGGATGACGAGTATCCTTAACATATATTTACTTTTTTAGTAGTCCACTTTTTCCTCCGATTATTTTAGATTATTAGGTTGAATTTGTAGAAACGATACATTTAAATCGGGAATATATGGGGCAATGTGAGACGTCTGTGAAACGGACTTTAAAAATTGATGTCTGTATAATTCACTGATACATATTAATGAATTGTAAAAATGTGTACTGATTGATTAATGACAGTTGATGGTAAATAATCCTTTTTTATTTTGTTATGACAAAAATGGTTGATCATGTGAATGAAGCATGAATGGAGTAACTTACTTCGCATTTACTAAATATGCCCTCTTACTGTGTACCACTAACTTTGCAAAGTCACCTTCCTCCAGGCTAGACTTGTTTGTTTACTGCTCATGAAAGAAATTATGCAGAGTTTGTTTACTTTTTTCTGTTTCAAAGAAAACAAAACAAAGATGAATTCAACGCGGAGCAATGAGCAGTTCTGGATAATTTTATATTTAAATTTTACATCAACACAATTATCATAATCCTGGATCATCAACAACAAAAACAGTATTAACAAGATATGAATCAGACATTCCGGCAGACACCATATAGACCAGTGAAAGTATACCTTGTGACAGGAATGTCTCATGTGACATGTGCCTGCTTCTTTCCATCTAATTTGCATACAATAAGAATGAACTTACCTACAGTTAGGTAACAAAGGAGCTGGAGGATTTTGCAATAAAATTTATTGTTTTGAGGTACTCAAACCTAGATAGATCGATGAAAGTAGTCGCAGATTCTCAGTACATGCCTATTTGACATTCATAGGTTAAACTATATCTTTAAGGAAGACAAAGGCAAGACCTTGACCTTTAGCCCACCTCCAGGAACCGACTCAGTCCACATATGTAGCCCAAACTGCGCATTGTTATTTATTTTGATTAATTTCCAAAAGTTTTAGGTAAGTATCTCGGGATCAGGAAATTTCTAAATGAAGTTTCCGCAAGTTGACAGTTTGAAGAAGTGTCGGTGTCGGCAACCCGTTTCGTTTCACATAGTCAGGGTACTTGGTCTACATAACATATTTACTTCAACAACTCTTCTTTGCATATGAATATGTCGAAGTTTGATAAAAATAAAAGATCCATCCTAATCGACATAACTTGAGCAAGACATTGCAACATTCTAAATTTCCACCGGTATTCCATTTCGAGATGGATTGCTTTGTCACATCTTCGCAATTCGTCAACTTTCACAATCAGATATTGCATTTTTGACAATTCAAAATTTTGCTCATTCAATAATGAAATGAAACCAGGAAGATCCTGTCACATAGAAAAATTGCAAGCATGCATAACAAAAACTGAAATTTACATTGAAAACTGTTTTTCCACAATAGACCACTGTTTATAAATATTAATTTATTAATATGAGAAATGGGAGGAAAAATACATTGCGAAATAAAAGTAAGTGAGCATAAATGCTTAAGATTATGCTCCCTCCACAAAATGTCAGTTAATCCAATAACAAAAAAAAATTATTTTATTTTTTCATAGGGATATATATATTTATTCTAGAACTAACCATTCAGATTAAGAAAGTATTTTTTTTCAATTATTAATTCAAAACTGATCAGATTTCTAAATTACAAGAAATCGTCAGCAATCAATGAAAACTGATTACAAAATAAAATGATGTTGTTCCTTTTAACGTCAGCAGTACATAGTCTCGTCATCACACTGATGTCCTATGAAATCAATCTACATACTTGTTCTACTTTCTAAAGCTGTTACAAAAAGAATTTCAAGAAGTTTCTGACAATGAGAGAAGCGACCAAAAAGTGGCCAGTTAGAAACCCAGTTCATGATCAGATTGAATTGCTCTGATTTCTACGAAATAACTTCAGAGGGAAATTGTGTACGTGCAAGTCATCTCAAGTTGAAGTTTGTCACAAAGTTACCATTACATAAATAATGATGATAGAATCTTAAAATTATGTTAAGTGAAACAGTTTAAAAATAATACGATCTCCGGCAGCATTAGCATATGCTATCCGATAATCGCAGTTTTTTACACCAAGATACCTAAATAAATGATGTACTTTGCTCCTTTTCCCATTGCATTTTTGACTTGGGATTTAGCAAAAAAAAACGTCCTTCTCTTGTCCTGATGTGATTTGATGCAGTCATGCATTTTAATGTAACTTTCCAGTTGTTTCAATCAAAGGAACAGTCTATTATATGCATTTAATTTTGATCACATAATATAGGTACTTTCGCATTATGAAATATTGCTATCAAAAAATTTCAAGATCCTAGGAATCCCATACAAAGTAAAATTGATGATCGAGCTGCCTTTTATTTTCTCAACTGATATTATTATTTTTAATTGGTTAAAATAATAATAATTTAGTTCTCATCACGTGATAGTATTAGACAGAATAGGAATATTCTGGAGTTTCTAATGATAATCAATTAGTCATGCTCATCGTCGTGTTGTCCATGTGGCCAGGTTCAAAATTCATGACAGCAAGCACCTTTGTTAAGTACACCGATGTTATTGCGAACTGTGTACTTGTTATCCGCTTGTCTTAATTAGGTATGCATTCCAGTCCAGTCTTCACTTTGACCTAAAAAAAAATCTAAATAAAGTTTCGTAAAAAGCAGAGTAATGTTTTTCCTGACGATACCTGACGATAGCGTAAAGCATCGGGAGTGCATCCCATGATCATAATGCAACACTATCTCAAAACATAGCAAAACTTTTTCTTCAGATAAGACGATGGGAATATGACATAATTCATTAGGAATGAGGAATATAATGACACGTGGGTTATGTCATGGGGTACAAGAGTACAGACATTTCCCGTCCGCTTCACAACAACCGGCTCCTGAGATAGCTGTTGCGATCTCTCAACTCAAATAGAAAGCTGCTGGAGTAGTTGAAAGTAGAATTGGGACGGAAGATGCCAGCGGACGTTCCTTTCAGTAGTAGTGAATAAAGCACGAATTGAATTAAATGCAACATCCCTGATGAAAAAGTAGATAGCAACTGGGCTAATTAAGACGAGCAGCGATAGCGAGAGTTAGGTTAGGAATCGACTGTTCTAAACGTACAATGGATTTAATCATATAAGATTTTATATGAGCGCAGACAAAATGATCGCTGATTTTTTTGGCAAAAAATGACTGAAGTGAAAATAATTCAAGAAATTGAGAAATACGCGAATAAAAAATTATCATCTTGATCAAACTGTCCTCAAGAACAAGAACGGCTAAATTCTTTTGAAACTGACGTTAATTTCATAGTATTAGTTATAGTCCGGCTGCCCGTGACTTGACACCGCACATGGACGCGGTCATGGGAAAATGTACCGGTTTAAAAACTACATGACAATCATCCATCCCATTATCACATACTTCTAAAATTGACTCGAGTTTTACGCTAGAGAAATTCTTAAAAGGGCAGTGAATGCACGGAGGATTTCCTTGAATCATGAATAGGACAAAGTTAGCTAAATAATTTATGCCATAAATGGAAATGATTAAGCACAGTTGAACGCTAAGTTTACTCTTTCTTATATACCATACCTATATTGCATCCCTGCAGATAAGACAAGACAAGCAAAATGCGTCATTTGTCAGTTGACCTTTGATCCTCATGTGGAATTTCAAATTAGACGCGCACGTCCACAATCTACAGCCAGCTATCCAAGTTTACTAAATTAATCCCAATTAGTAACAATTCAACTATGAACTTTCGCGTTTGGTACCTTAGCACGAGAACATTTTCTGCAAGTAAATAAATATTTATAAGTGTTGGTTGGTGATTAAGATGATGATGACCTTGTCATATTCCCCTTTTTCGATTGAAAAAAAAAACACCTCCCATATTGCAGAATCATGATCGCTATCTCACTCCACCAGGATACAAGCAACCAGAAAAAAAATCTGCTCCGCTCCTCCTCCAATATTTAATCATCTGAATGAAATTTCTAGATCTCCGTGATCCAAATCACTTTGTTCTATTTAAACAGAAAGGAATTGCTTCATTCAATATTTTAGCATGGCATTGTTTTGTAGATTACCGTCTTACGAGATATCCTTTCACCGCAGTGGAGGAAACGTATGCTAATATTATATCATGCTCTGCTACCATATTCTTTCTTGGAATGTATTATTTAAAAAAAACCATTCAAGTTGGCAACAAGATATGATATACTTTAACTGTACAAAAACTGGATGAAATCGGAAAATCAAGAATTTATACCTATTACCTACCCATCTTTGCATAACAGTTTTCTCAATTTTTTAGTTACGAGGAATATGATCATGCCCATAGCGAATGGCATCTTATTTTTCATCGATTACTTTTAGGTTCGGAAAGTGGACGACATTTTCGAAGTAAAACGGTTACGCTGATCAATTGTGCTATAGTGTCCGTTTCAACCTAATCATATTGACTTGCTCCAGAAGTCATTACCGGGAATACAAATGGAGAAAGCAATTTCAATTTCCTGCGTGACAAAAGAAAAACGTTGATGTCCGTGTTTCATTAGTTTTGCTTTACTAAATATTAAATTGACATCCTCGTCAATAAAAGTTCATCAATCATCAAGATAAGCAGGAAGCCGTAGTGCAGACGTCAAGCAAACATCGAGAAAAAATATTATTCACCGATCCTCTTCGTTATCCCTCCTCCGTCACTCTCTTCAGTATCTTCATCCAAACGTTTGGAAAGGATTGAATGCACTGACAAAAACCCGGACTATCAATCTATACTTGGTAATAATTTCTCGCAGCTGCAGTCTTACGCTTTACCAAGTCAACTCACCGTCATGATTCTTTTGTCACAACAACAAAACGTGCCTGGATTTGTCACAGTCACAACAACATCCCCATTGTCGATAACCAGTTTCCTCCTGATTCCGTACTGTACCAAAAAATCATCATTCTTTTGCCAGCCAACTTTCACGTGATTCCGACATGAACATGATTCCGGCGACAAAGGAGGTAGTTGCGGGGCAAAGGTAATCTCTTTAGTTCTTTGGATTTGGATCAGAGAGGTAGGAGGTAGACAATCTCATCTTGTCTTTGTTGCATTGACGTGTTTGCACTTTTGCATTTTCATCCTCATAAATGAAAAAATCTCTCAATCAAATAGCTACTCATGAAAGTTGGACCCATCAAAATTCCCAGTTTCTTCACTCGAACTTTACGCATGAGAACCTACGTGATATATGAGATGGTACATATGAGCTGGGGAAAGTTTATTCACACCATTACAAACCTCATTAGAACCTCAAAAAACGACCACAAAAAACAATGAGACTTCATTGAACTCTTGTTATTTTGTTAAATCTTTGATGCTTCATAATTCAATCAATATAATATCAAACTTTATCTTTTGTATCATCGGTTTTTTTTGGTAATTTTCTGCTGATATTTTGCAATTCTTTTGTTTTTGATTTTGTTGACGAACGTAATATTGACGCTCAAGACAAAACACGTAAACAAAAACTATTCATTAAACTATAAAACATCAAAGCACAAAAGCCCGCATCCAATTTGCAAAAAAAAATATCGTAACTTTCTCAAATACGTAATATCTAAACACAATAGTGATATGTATATTTACTTTTTCCGATTTTGATCTCATCGTTCATATAAAATCATTCTATAAAAAAAAATCCCATCATCTCATCTTTTATCCTTATCATCTCATTTTATCTCCAGTCTAGTCTCTCCCTAATGCAGTCTATTGCAATTTGCTATATTGCTTTCACTTCCTAATAATAATCTGAAACTGACTATATATCAGTATATACCTATACCTACTAACTTTACTTACTTATTCCTCATGTACGCAAAGCCATTCTTCTGATCCTTCATTTTTATACTTGAGCTCTCACTGCAGTCTGCAGTGTCCTGCATAATTCATCACCATCCCGAATGAAGAGAAAAAAAATGAATGAGAATGATACCGACTTAAGAAAGGGAAGTGAAGTGCTTTTCATTCTCATTCCAGTCATTTGCCCCCTTCCCCTGTTCTTTTTACAACATTCACTTAAAAAATCTCAGCAAGGAACCTTTTTTTTCTGCTACTCAATATTGTTCCCTGTTTCCTCTTCACTTAGCGGAAATGACTTTGTTGTGCGTAGTTTTCTTTAAAGGATGAAGGGTATCATGTATGTCCCCATCCGTATTATTGCTTAAGCATGTAACACGAAATGAAATGAAATCTGTTGTTTGCATGAGCAGTTCATAAATACACAAAGAAGAAAATCTTTTGGCAGGAGCCCTCCATGCCAACTTCTTTTTATTTACAATACGTCTGGTCTGCCCTCCCCACAATTCCATATTATATTATATGCTGAGATCTCGAGAGGATATAGAAGAAATACAAATTTTTATTCATTTTTTTTTACATTTTCAGCAACCTATTTACATTTTTTTTAGTCTTACTTCTATTAACAGCCATTGCTGAAAGTTTGTCCTTGCTGGGAAGAAATGAATGTGAATTGCTTGCTTTTACTTTAGCCTGTCCCCCTCTAAAATCCTAACAGCTTTACTGGAATATGTATGTAAAGCAATTTCCTATAACTTTTAAGTTACAGTTTTTTTTTCAATCCTAGGTTGTAAAGTAAGCTAAGCCGGTTAACAAGCTGATCCAGTCTGGCCTGCTCTTCTGGCCTTAGCTAATACTTTCCTTTTCCCAGTGCTTTGTTCAATCAAGGTTCGGCTTTCTCCGAACTAGGCTCTCTGTGAACAAGACGACTTTCTCCGAGACCGGAGCTCTGCCGTTGGGCTTTCACTGCTCTCCACTTGGTTTCCCTATAAAATGCTTAGGCTAGTTTGGATAAGGAGGTTTCACATGTCCCACTCACTTTTACTCCTTCGCAGCTTAAAAAAAATTCTCACAATCCGCGTTGTTGTAATATAAGCCCAAGCATATAAAAACTTTCATACGAAGCTTAAAGATGCTGGCTGGCATAAGGGAAAAAACCGCAACAAGAACAAGTACATATATAAAAAATTGTAAAGTAAGTACATAGGTGGTATAAGTATAACGAGAGGATATATGATGTCGATGCCGATGATGTCTCAAGGCAGGGGTATGCAGACAAAATATTTCTTGTTACATTTTTTTACTATTTATTTTTTACAAGCTACATGCAATAAAAATGACGGTTTTAATATGAAATGAAGCCCAGAACAGCACTCCAACAAATGTTTCTAACAAAATACTTTTCCTTTAACAAATATTTTCCTTGCAAACAATTATATGTAGAATTCTAAGCCTGGCTGGATTGGATAGTCAGACATCACATCACACCGGTTGGTCTAATTTCTCTAATGAGAATTGCTTGTTATATTCGTTGTATGGGTACTGGGTAAACAGTAAAAAAGGGGTATTTTTATTTATTTTGTAAAACCACTTTATTCAATGGCTTTCCTCCATATTTCGAGGAAAAAAATGCTACATTTTTACAATTCATTTTCTAATGCGCATCCTGTCACTCAATTTTTTTTTGTATTCTTTTCCATTGTCACAATCTATTTCACATCCATTTTCCCACAGAGAAAGTTTTTTCTCTTTCTAGTTCACCATATTTATTCGTTGTTCCGATGTCGCATGACTTGCAAATTGCATGAAGAATAAAAAGCAAAAAAAAAATATTTATTTTTCCTCCTGTTCCAATTCCATGTTCCAATTGGCACGGTGTCGGATAAAGTTTAGAACGAAACCCCGGCATATGATATCGTATGCGTGCCTGCATCAACCCAGATAAGAAACTGCATAACCTGAAACAGTCCAAAGCCTCCGGCCAAGCAACACATTCCATTTCCAAATATATGGCAAGACGGTATTAACATTGGCTTTGAGAAACTCAAGTGAAACTCTGTGGTTTAGTTTGGTTGAGGATAATTGTTCCAGAGAAAAAAGTTTATTTTAGCAAGTCAAGGTCGAGGTTTTGGGTTTTTGAGGATAACCATAATTACCCATTGACCCACGCATGCATGTCATGAAAATTACCTGAAATGGCTCGAATCCTCTGTCTTCGGAGAAACCTTGCTTGCTTTTGCTGGTATGGTGGGAGGATTGTTAACTTGAAAGAGTTAAATTCATCCTTAGCCATCCATTTTCTCTAAAAAAAATCTGTACAAGCTCACATTCATTTCATTCCCAGCCAAATTGACTTTTACGGAGGAAAATTGATATCCCATCATCAGCGTCTCTGGTTCTCCGTTCTCTGATAAAGCTGATGATGATGCAGCAAAAAAAAGGATAAAATAATGGTCGTGAGAAATCGTGACGCGTAGAGTGCTCCAAGCTCCACATTGTCGTGTGGAAGGTTGTGAACCTTCAACAATAGCAGCCTCACTCTTTGGGAATGAAAGCTACCATGCTAGAAAAGGCTAGCGCAGCTCTTCATCTATAACTCCTGCTTACTTACTGCCTTTTTTTCATCCGTCCTGCTGTTCACTTTCACTATTTCAGCGTACTTTCTCCCTACTTTCTCCTGCTGTCCATGCCCCCCACCACGTCTTGCTTGATCCATGTTATGTATAAAATGAGTGTGTCACTGCATGTGACTGTGACTAACATATTTGGTATAATATCCTCCATGAGCTGAGAGCGAGTGCGTTTTTTGGATGGAGGTTCATTGGAACACTAAGGACATCACATTACATTAGCTAGGAAAAAATGCTTTTGTGAAGAAATACGAAGAAAATATGTACCGTTGTAATATAATTAAGGTACGTTGTTTAATTAAATTAACGTAGTAAAGCGAGTGCTGCTCTAAAAGAGATTTTAATTAAAAAGAGGACGCGCATCCGAGTTGCATTTTTTTTCTATAAAAAAATGCAGGAGGGATGCCTTGTAACAATCAACTCCGAGATTGGATCACTCTTCACAGGAACCAACAACATCTCCACCACCAACTGAAGGGGTCCTACTTGGAAGGGCTTCGAAAAATAATTGAGATTAAATGTAAAGTGAAAGGTTGAAGGGGGAGCGCGGTTTCTTTTTGGATTTTCCCTTTTCAAACCGTTCCTTGTAGCTAGCCCTACGACGGTTAGATAACACCTTTCCCTAAAACAATCCCTTTTACCCTTTTTCCAAGGTTGCTTTCACCCGGATAGTTTTTTACAGCCCAAGTTGGTCCAGTTAAACCGGTTATTATTTTTCTACCTCATCGATTGTTGTGCCATTTCTAAGAAATTAAACGGGAATTTAAGAGGCGCCTCCTAAAATGTCTTATCTGAATAATACTGGGAACTCCATGGGCGGAATGGACCTCGCATCTTCATCCTCCCTCCTGGGTAACATTGGGGGAGTTGATAGGGGATCAATGTCAATGCTTGGAGGGGGTCATAGTCACCATCCTGGCGATATGCATGGTATGCAACATGGCATGAGTAGTTCCGGAATGCCACTATCCTCCTCCCTCCCTGGAGGTGGGATGTCAAGATCAAGAGAGGACCTGCTTCATGGACCATCACATCACCATCACCTCCATCAAACCTCAGATGCAACTGATCTTAGCAGCTTATACCCGGATTATGGTAAGATGACATTTAAATTCTAGTCATTTTGTTTCGTAATTCAGCTTATGTGTAAATAAACTTACTAATTTACTAATTATTTGCTAAAACGCTTTTTGTGCTTGAAAAACATACTACATTATAGTACTATACTGACACACTTGTTTTGTTCTGAAACAACCAAACTCAACCAAACTTAAACATATTAGTTAGACTTAAACACATTAGTTAGAAAGAAAGTTACTTTCACTTCCGCCAAATTAGTCAAAGAGAAAGTTCAGAACTTTCTCCGCTTTGATTGAGAGACTAATCCCTCGCTCACTTTTTCTGAATCCGGCAGTGAGAAACGCACAACAAAAACACGGATACGGCACCTCCGCCGACACAAATACAGCCTCAGCTGCACTACATAATGGGCTTATTAGTAACTTCCAAGTAGGAAGTCACCACGAGCTTCATCGACCCTTTCACCAACAGCAGGATTCCCTTTACAACAATAACGAGCAGGGCAGTTATTTGTCGTCAGTCTCAGCCCTGACAAAACACCCCTCAGATTATCTAGTAGATAGTTATAGCGATGAGCAGCTTTTTGGGGGAGGAGCCCGATTGCATCAACCCTCCGCTTTGTATAGTTCTCCAAGTTTGTTGCCTCAACGCGAACGAGAGCGGGACTTAATTTCCCAAGCAGTTAACAAAGGGTCTTCAGGGCTTGGTAGTAGTGTCTACAGTGCTACAAGAACAGCTAGGTCAGCAGCGTTGTCATCAAGTGTCCCACACGAGACTCCTTATTTGTTTGATGACCCTGAGCTCTTTATTCGGCAGCGCGAACAGGAAGATTATTATGGCGTTTTGAGTAGTGATTACCACGGTCAGGATTTGCACACAGGTTTGACACGGTCACAGCAGCAGCACCCCACACAACAGTCACAGTCACATAGGCCAGTGTCCGCACCGCTTCTCACGCAAGGTCAGTATAGCCACCCTTCACAAATTGGAGCAGAAGAGGGTGGCTATGCTCCTGCAGGAGCTTCAGCATCAACGGCCACAGCTGCTGCTTCTTCTTCAAACTATTATGACTATGATTTGAGATTTGCTTCTAATAATTATTCGAATGCAACTAATTTAAATCCTCATTATTCATCATCAGGAGGAGGAGGAGGAGGTCCAGGAAGGGTGGGGGAGCAGGTTGGGGGTGGACC
>JAQGAI010000681.1:0-18317 GCA_034696905.1 Lepidocyrtus violaceus
CTCTCCCTTCAAAATCAAGCAGGCGAACAAGAGAAGAAAATCAAGGAAAGTGAGTTGGGACTTTCTCCTTCCATATCTCATCATTCCCATCTCTTTCTCCTTATTTCTCTTGTCATTCACTTCAACTCATTTCATTTTCATTTGAGCTCCCCCATTCTTTTCCCTCCTTGTTACCATCATCATCATTATTCTCTTGGAAGATGAACATGAGTTGTTTACCTTGTTTGTTCGTCTATCTATTTTCCTCGTTTGTCAGCCCTTCTTCCTCCACATTTTAATCAGGAATATAGTTACTAGAACAAGAGAGAACATGTCTTTTTCTTCCATTCTCATTTACAAATGGATTTCCAAGAGGTTTCCAGAAATAGACAGCAGTTTCTTGTTCTTGCTTCTGTGGTTCTGTTTACTTCTGTAAAAAAACGAAGTCTGCTCATCTCCATCATCATTATTATGTACAATGTACATTTATGACTAGCAGAAAAAGCGTCACGACATATAATCATCGTCAGAGCTAGCACCATCACCACCAGAGAGAAAACTTTCCCTTTCTTTGCTTTTTTCCACTTCGTTTCCCAGTTCCATGAAGAAAACGCTTGGAAATGGGGGAAAATGCTATGCTATGTTAAAAAGTAACTGGAATTGCTGCGTGGAAATATCCACACCAGCACTAAAAAGTTAAATGGATCTGTTGTGATGTGACTATATGGCAATATGACTATGAAGGAGGGCCTGGAAGAAAACAAGTGGAAAGTGAAGAGTTCAAATAATGATGCTGATGATGACGAGAAAGAGACAAGCTAGTTTCCCTTCTCTATTGACATGCTTAACACTGAAAAATGGTCTTGGACTCAAAACTTCCAAGTTTATTTCTTCGAAAAGAAGAATTCTTTATTTTTTCATATAGAAAATGAGGGAAAGTGCTTATGCACAGCTTAGCTGTGAAGTTTTTCTTTACTGCAAACAAAACTTGCTGGAGAGTTGAGTCACATGACTTGAAATGATATTTAGTTCCGGAGATGTATGGACATAAACATACGCTCGCATTTTTCTTCCAGTTCTTACATACTCTGTTAGTTATAGCCATGTCATGGACTCATCATAAAAATTGTGCATAAAAACTATTCAGAGGGATTCTTTTCTCTCCATTTCCCTCTTGCTTATTATGCTGCTGTGCATCTAATGAGATTTTCAGTATCGCTCGCATGGGCTATGAAATTTCAGGGGTGATGTTCCCTTTCCCTCCCTCTTAAAAATAAATTAGCCGACGAGAGAGAAAAAGACGGAGGGGGAAGAAAGAAAGAATAAAACTCGAGTTAAAATACAATACAAAGTCATTAAAACAAAAAGTTTTCTTTCTTTTCCACCAGTTTACGTCCCCTCCCAGGCATTAGCCTAATTAATAATATATGAACTCGAAGAAAGGAAGAGTGAATGGTATTGTGATAGAGAGGATGATGTGAAGGCTGATGAATGCTACGTACGTGCCAATAGCGAACACTTCGTAGAAACAAAACAAAAACCCAGCGATGATGATAAAAAGCAGGCTAAAACTGACAATGAATCCTATCTATTGGATAAATAAATTATCCATCCATTCTCCGCTTTCCTCTTTTGTTTTTTCTTCACAGCGGAAAGTTTTCAATAAAATGAATAATCTGCTAATTACAAATTACATTACGGGTTGGATCCTTCGGATACATGAAAAAAGATTTGGAGATCGATTTTACTTGCTCCTCTCATAAATCTGACATTTACCTACTTTTTTTTGCATAAATCCTGTAATGAGAGGAGAGTTTAAGAGAGCATGGAGCAGTTTTTTTTGAGTTTCAGTGAAAGGAGAAAGTCAAACGGGGATTATGATTCATGCTACGAAAATATGCAAAGCAATTTCATTCTAATAAAATCTAAGGCTTTTCATTTCCAGTACATGTAGTAGCTTTTTATTTATGCAATCAATTTAGCTTAATCATTAAATTCCTTCATGAGAGGAGAGAAGAAAGGAGAGAAAGCTCTTGAGCTCGTAGCTGCTGAATCTGATGAGAGAGAATTTTTGGTTCTGCTTATTCCCAGGCACAGGATCCCAGCGTTCTTTTTTTTTGTTGCAAAAGGGCCGCCGATTGAAGTGAATCTAATAAGTCCCTCGCTTGATGATTTTCATTCTTTCTTTTATGCTTTGGTGTAGTAAAAAGGAGGGTGCTCTAATTACCGTCCCCATTCATCATCCATCTCTCTGGTTTTCTCCTCCAAGCCCTTATTAGAACACATTTCATTGCATACTTTTCCCTTCTTTGGTTGGGGGATTTTTTCTCGGTTTTCTCTTCTCTCTCTTCTCATTCAAGCCTTTCCAATAATAACTCACGCTTTTACTTCAGCCTATAAAAAACCTTTTTGGAATGAGGTTGCTCTGGATTGGGAATGGAAGTGAAAGGGAAAATATTATTTCTGCAATCTGTGATAAAAATGGAGGAGAAATTCTGGTTTGTTCATTTCGGGATGAACAGAGGAAAAGAGCAACTTGAGGCTAGTAGGCTAAAAGCTATAGCTAGCTATACATAGCCCATATGCTTTTGGAGTATGGCTTTGCGCTCTACTCCACTTGAAGTAATTTTATCCGGAATGGAAGAGAGATGGATGGATGGATGAAGCAATCCATTATTCCAGTCCGCGACCATGCCGTCCCATACGGAAAGCTCACTTTTCCCAATCACATCAGTAATCAAGAGCATCACACTGGGTATAAGGGAAAATAGCTACGGAGAATACTATTAGGCATGTATAATTTTGCTCCGAGCAATTCCCAACTCTGATTGTGTTGAGGATGGAGAGAGAGAGAAAGGGAGGGAAAGTGTAAGCTGACTATAATGTAATAATGAGGGGAAAATCAGAGGAAGAAACCTTAGAAGCCTTCACACAGAGCCAACCAGTGCAGAGGAGTAACTGGAGGAGCTTGAAGAGTTGAAGCACTTTCCCCAAAATAGTGTATAGTATATATCTAGCCGCTTGCTTGGTACACCATGCTTGATTCTCCCGAGAGGAGAGAAATTGGGAAAAATAGGAGATGCGAAAGAGGAAAAAACTGTTTGTGCTCTGCTTTGCTCACAGTCAGAAATAGTATTCCAATCTGGTTACGTAATATCCGTGTGCATAAAGCTTTAAGGATGGATGATGAAAGTGGGAAAGCCATTCAAGTGAGAATTCAAGCCTTAGCTGGGGGAATGGCTTTGCAACAAGATGAATTTTGCAAGGTTGAAAATGCTCAAAATCAAAAGGGCTTATTAATGACCTGCTTTTAGTTCCCCCGTTCTGTTCCAACAGACTTTCAGTGTCGACCGCACACTTTTCACCAACACTGACATAGACATATGTAGTCGTCCTCCTCAGTTTCAGCTTTTTCCATGAGAGCCTCCATGTCGTGTCTTGTCCATTTACCTCATCGTCAGTTTACTACCGTTACTGTTACTACTATTTTCCCTCCGTTTTTACGAGGGAACTAGGTATGTATGTATTAGCTAATGCATCACATTAGTATTAAATAGTTTTTACTACTTTCACTTTCCTACACGTTAAGCATGCATTCCTCGATAAGTACTACACACTCTAACGCAGTGAGTGAGTAATTATGCCTTCCAGATATAATTATATCATCATCAGCTTCTGGTTCTTACTTCCGTGGACCACCATCCCACTTCTCATGTTACCTACCGGCATTTTCCAACAGTCTACCGTGGGTTGTGTCGTGTCATGTTCATTGAAATAGGCGGAAGGAGAGAGGGAGAAAGGAAACTTTCGGGGGGAAATTCATTTTCGCCCTGTTAAAATGGACGGAGCTCTCGTGAATGGATTGTGGCTTTTGGTCCTTTTGGATGCTTTCCCTTGGTCCAAGCAAGATATATTGAATTCTCGTCATCATCATACATTTTGGCATGTTTTGCGTGTGTGGTAGTGGTGACGGTGGTGGAGGTAGTCTAAAGGGTCGGCGAAGAATTTACACTTGGTCTAGTCCTTTCACCTTCCCACCCGTAAAAAAAACGATGAGGAAGATGAAGCGAGGGAGAAAGTGAGTAGGTATGTGGATGTGGAGGGAACCGAACATACACATTTCTGTTGTGGCCTCTTCAAAAGGCCTTACAGAAAAAGAGGCACTTTGTGAGCGGGTGCGAGTGGGAACCAGCTTCTTCTTTCAATGAACATTTTCTTTTGAAATTGGGTGAAAGACTTTGGGCTTCTAATTCATGACATGGTGTTCCTTCCTCTCCCATGTAGTAGCCCTTTGTGTTGGAGGAACTATGCGGGTATGGCTCCCTGGCTCTGGTGGCGGTAAAGAAAATCGAGTCCCTTTTTACCTCAAACAAAATTAAATCCTACTGTCAGGCCAGGCCATGCCTCCTTCTTCCCATACATAAAAAATGGTATATGCTCTTGGGTTTATTTTTTTTGCAGCACTATTTAGGAGCAGCCAAGCAACTATTCTAGTATTTTTACTGCCAGATGTAAAAAAAATCTCGGCCATGTCCGAAAGCACTTTCTCATAGTTAATTACTCTTCCTAGAGAGATTTTTATGATGCTTTCCCCCCTGCCATCCTAGAATCCTGTCGTAGATCAAACCACGCTATAGAAGGAAACCCGTGCCCAATGCTTGGAGAAGTAAGAAAAAACTCAAGGCATTAGCAGAACATTTCTATTTTGTCTCACTGACTTTCACCCAGGAGCAGCAGCAGCATCATCATCATCGCCGTGATCGTATTATTATTACGAGGCTTTATTTTATAAAGGTGCCATAAAAATATAAAAGGGGGAAAGCGTTTCAGGAAAATGAGCAATAGCAAGAAATTTATACAGCAATAAACGGCGGCGGGGAGATGAAAAGAGAAAGTTAAGTCGGGGAGGGGAACATGAGCCGTGTTTTATGGAACATCCCATCCCTCACCCCATTTTCAATCAAATCAAATCAAATCCAGCAATAACAGGATTAGCTTTTCGCTAAAAATTTCAACTTTCTCCAAGGACTACACAGTTGAGTGAATGAGTGAAACTCGTGGATGATTCCAGACATAAAAAACCGGACTAGACTAGGTAATTAGTAAATAGTAAAGTCCGTCACGTCCATCGACAGAAGAAAAAAACTGTGGATTTCCGGCATATATTTTTTTTATCGTGGCTTTAGAAAGGGGAGTTGATTGGCTTAATGGTCTTAAATGCAATTGCGGTTTTGATGTAATGGCCTGGCCATATTACTAAAAGACTCCTTTCATCATAACAATAAGAAATTGCTGAGGATTGCAATTGCCCAGGTTGTAAATTGTTTATGGCAGGGAACATAATCCCCATCGGAAGGATAAAGAAAGGGGAGAAGAAAGCAGGAGCAGCAAGTTTATTTAACGTGCCATGACATCCCATCACACGAGCTTAGTTAGTCCCTGCCACAAGACATTGAGCATGGCAGGAGGGAGCCAGATGTCATTCATTCTATTAAAAGGAATAAGGCTGGGAGGGGAAAAGAAGAAAAGTTTAATGTAGCGTGGTGGGGTCCTTAATAAAAGTGTGCGTTTTGGTTTCTTCCTTCGGGTTAAGTTTGGTTTGGTGGGTGGGTGAGTGGCTTTGGTTTTTATAAAAGAAAAGAAAGTAGTTATCCTGGACATAGCCAAAAGGTAGTCGGGAAACCATCTTCTATCGAAAAACCAAAACGCATTCTCGGGAGTACGTGCTGAGTGAGAGGGGAGAAGAGAGTGAAAAAAGTGACGGAAGAGATGGGATTGAAATGATATGGTGTGGTGGTGGTTAGTTGGTGGACTTGGTCGGTCTTCCTGGTGCGTGTGAAAAGCATGAAGGAACCAATAAAGCTCATAAAGTCTGCAATAAAATGGTGATTATATCGGGCCATTAGAAAAGGTCAGGAATGGGGAAGAAAAGAGAAACTGCTCAGGGCTATGTAATTTTGTGGGAAAAGTTTTGCAATGCATTTTATACATGTGCCATACCTAATATAAGTATAGCCATAGCCTCGTCATATATTTCTTTATGGCTGGTTTTTATCTTTTATTTTTGCGTAAAAGACTTTTACGTTTAATGAATAAAACTAAATGATGGATGATAAAGAAGCTAGGTAATTATATTAGTTTAGTAAGTTAGCTGCGATTTTTATCACTTTTAGTGCGTAGTTTTAGAGAAAGTAAAAATTGCAAAAAAACGGGAATCTGTGCAGGTTGTAGCGATTTGCTATAAAGTTTCGGAGCGTAACCTACATATTTTTTTAAAGCGATCCAATAAGGGAGATTTTTTGGCAATTTGTAAAGAGTACGCTTGATTTTCTTTGAAAAATGAAAGGAATTTATATTTTCTCGTAGAAAATGAAAAAGTAAGTAACCGGGTTTATTTCTTACCTCGTCTTGATTTTTTACCCTTCGTTTTGTAACTTTCTTTCTGCTTTCTCCGTCCCCAAATTTTCTTCTTGTTCTTCCCAGTAATGATAGCGGAAGCTACTTTTATAAAACGTACGTAAGCCAGGAAGCCTTAGTCAAGTTTCAATTTTTTCGCAATATATAATATATTTTTCCCTTCCAAAATACCGGGGAAAAGTTTAAGTCTGAAAGGTATAAACACGAACAATTTTTTTCTTCCTCAGAAGTTTTGGCACGAAACCCGGGAAGGGAACTTAAGTACGATACACGGCCGGATTCATATTAAAAACGAAATGCAAAAGTGGGATCGAGCCTTCTTCCCCGAAAAGTTGATATTGAGCTTGTTTGAGCTCATTTCACTGAAATGGATGAGGTGGAAGAAGGGAAGGAAATTAAAACTCGAAAAATATTTTTTTTCTTTTTTAGTTCAAAACAAATGGTTTAGACTTGCTTAAAGTCAAAAGGTGAAACTATCCGGTTTCAATTGTTTTCCCCCGACAAGTATTAACAATACTTGAGTGACAGTTTGAACTACTTACACCTTTCGAAGAAAAGATTTGAGCTTATTTACTCCCCATTTTCTTCAAATCCCACGAAACTTTCCGAACCGTTTTGTCTTGTTTATTCCTACACAGCCAGCTTCTCTCTTGAAGTCCACTTGAAACGTAAAAAGAAATGAGCAGAATATCGGATCTAAAGAATTAGTTGGCAAAAGTTGGCTTCTTCGGAGGATAAAGATTAGCCCGGCTCACAGCAAGAGTGAAGCGGAAGGGAAAGTCTTATTTATCCTATTTATTTACAAAGCTATTTACAAGATGAATTTCGGAAACAACACTTCGGAACTGGATGAAGCCGGTTTTCTGTTCTACCTTTGCCTGGAGTAAATTAATCTTCACAAGTCACAATTGATAATTAACGAAAGTGGCCTTTGTAGTAATTTGTGTATGAACGACTTGATCCAGATCCAGCTGTGCTATAAGCAGGTATTCAATTCAACATGTTTTTGTATTCAAACTGTTATTGCCTTCTCCTTCTTTATTAATCCCTCCCGAAGGAGAGCTACAGCCGGTCACTTTGACTAACATTTAATTAATTTAATTAAACTTAACTCTCTATTGATTTACAAGCGGGTATCCAAATTCCGACACAGATATTTATTTGCATGAGAATTGGTTGTCTAGTTGGAAGTCTAAAAATAGCTTGGATTTAAAGGGAAATCTGGGTAACTTTTACTTTTATGGTTTGACATTGACAAAGTAAAATTATTAAATCCACTCCTCCCTGTTTTCTTCTCACACAACACTTTTTTTATAAAGGAAGGGTATTAAGTATGCAACTTTCCTTTTAAAGTTTTGACGATAAGAACCAAAAAAAAACAATTTGTCAATTTCAATCAGTACGAGTATGAGTAGAGCTATGCATCAGCCAACACTGAAACTTTGTCAATTTTAGCCTGATCACTTTTTCTCTAACAAGAGAACAGGAAATTGTTTTCCAGTTACTTCTTCCCCCGCCTTAATCTCGGTTTAGCACTGGGGACGTTAATTAAGTTAGGTATGGTTATAGCTATATTCCTTCCTCCATAGTATCATTTTCAATTATTGCTTAAGTTAGTCCTGAGATTCTGAGGAAAACTGAAATAAACGATTCACTCAACGGAAGTAGGCAGTGTCAAAAACGCACATGCTTTCTCCCCTCCGCTTGGTTTACAGAGAAAAAGACTTGTTCACTCTGTGGAAGATGCTTGTATCCAGCTCAAGATGTAAACTGGAACTGAGCCGGAGAGGACTTGGGAAATGGGATTACTTGGGAGGGAGAAGAATGGATATGATATCTTGCTTTGCTCTTGGAATCCATTCCATCCAGTTCAGTTCCAAGCAAGCTGTGTGTGTTTGCTCTAGCATCATATCAGGATTCAGAGCCTCCCTGAATATTTTCCTCTCCAGGCTTTGTTTACAGAAAAGGGAAGCCTTAGCTGAGAGCCCGGGCTCATGGCTTGGTTTTAAGTTTCCTCCTCTGCTTTGCTCAGCTCGGCTCTTGTTTGATAATTTACATTCTTTACTCTTGTTCCTACTTGTTTTTCAACGTGAGAAAAAAGGCTGGGAGCAACAACGGGGAAAACAACACAACCCGCTTGCAATCTTCACAGGAGGCAGCATAACAGGCTGGCGGAGCAGAGCAGAGAGTTATGTCATGTTTCTTCGCACTTTTTATTTACATGTTTGTCTATCCTTTCGGCTTTCTAATATGAATGGATGCATGCATGCGTGGGCTCATAGGTACTTTGACTGCGTAGTCATTTGCCTAAGGTACAAACGTGCCGGTGCAGTCGAGTCTAATAGCTGGAGTCGGGTTTGCTTCCAAAATGTCTGTTGGACTACTACTGGAAACTGGCTGCTTGGCCGTGAAAGAGTAGTTAAGGGAGACTGTGCTCCAAGCTGTGCTTCGGATTTTTTTACCTTGGTGAACGTTTCCAGTTTGGTCAATAAAAATATATATTTTTTGGTAGGAGCCATGCCATAATGAACGCAGCGTGTGCCATGAAGTTAGAGAGGAGAAAGCGAACCAATGCGATGCGAATGTGATAGTTTATCAAAAGTTTGCAGTAATCAAATCTGACTTTTTAAAAATTGTGCTATCTTTAGTTAGGTGTATGAGAGAAGGTGTAAAGTTTTCGGTGACTTTTTGTTTGCATTTTTGGAAGGCTGTGCGGAGTAATCAAATTCGGAAAAGATGGAGGATGTGGTAGGTCTAATTTTTTTGTTCTTCCCTTGAGCTTTCTATCAGTATTTCTATTAATGAGTATGGATATACGTTTATTACTTTTGTGGTTTTGTATGTTTTTTCTCTGTAATTCAGGGGACTATGAACCATCCCCAGCTCATGGCCCACCGACAACGCAAATTGGAGGAGGCTGTGAAGCGGCTCAACGTGTCCAAAGGGGTTTACGGAGTGTTGGTCACAACCGAGAAGTGTAAATATTGGAGCAGTCCACCGAACCATGAACATTTTTTGACTCATTAATACTGATTAAAGGGAAGATTACCGGGGAATTGATGAAAAGGGCACGGATTTCTCAATATTTTCGTTTGTATTCCTCCACAGGGATCGTAATCGAGTCGACTTTTGATCACAACGTCACCCATTTTTGGAGGAAGCAAATGAAGTTTGTGGAACAACTTGGCACGGCCGTCATTCGGGACCCGGACCCACAGAATGAGTTACAATTTCTCCGAATCCAGACTCACAAGTTTGAAATATTGCTTTCTATCGGTATGCCTTTTAATAAGTTTCATGCCAGTTTTGCATACATATAATAAATTTTTTTTATCAGAAAGGGAAATTAGGTTGGAGAATACTTTTCGCGTGATTTAATCAGTCCATGTTTGATCTAATAACTTTTGCTTCCTCTTCAAATTTTCAGCGAAGGACCACAGGGTTCTGGTTGTCTTCAGTGGATTGGTAGGGGATCCTTTGTCCGGAGCCGGAAAAATTATTCGTGCCCAGAGGAGGATCAAAAGGGAGCGGAGGAGGCAGGGAAAGAAAATACGGCCTGCATTTGATCCTTGCAAAAAGCATACCAAAAGGATTGGAGGAGATGGTGATGTAGTCATTACGGAGAAAGTGAGTGGGAAGGAGATATCCCAGAAGGAAGACTACTAAACAAGTTTGATGTAATTCCATTCCACAGAGGAAGAGGAAAGATTTTAATTAAAATTGCACATACTCGAACCGAAGTCAGAAGGATAAAATTAATTTAAAAAAGAAGAAGAATATTTGAATATGAATGCAAATTGTCAAATCTTATGATAAGTATACATAAGCTACTCGATAAGTAATATTTTTTATTTCCCAAGAGTTTTACGCAAATGTATATATAGATGATGCAAACTTTGAATTGAAATTAAGAACAGTCAAGTTTTAGTTGAACTACCATCGGTTTTCATTTGCGAGTTTGTCATTGGCTTAACGGTCGATCACCAACAGCACAAATTTTCCTCATTTCTCCTACCAGTGCCATTCCTAACTCTCAAACAAGCTCATAAGATACTGCTACAGTCGCCGACGCCATCTTCCTTCTTGGAGGAAATGGAGCCCGTACTATGGGTTACATGTAGAAACTTCCTGGAGAGCAGATCGGATAGTAACTTTCATTTCGGATTACTTACCGGCTCCAGTTAACTTTTTTTTTAAACTATTTTGATATGGGAACGGACTGTGCTAATTTGGGAGAAAAACTTTCTAAAATTTGGTTTGTGAATGTGATATGATTTACGCATCGTATCATATCAATCAAAATCCTCATCATCCCACATGCTCGTGATTTTTTGCAGGTCCCACAACCTGTTGCTTTAAATTTTTTTATTTGTATTTGCGTAATAATACCGAGTTGGAGAGAATTGTATCCAGGCACCTTTTACCCTCTTCACCAAACCACATACCGAAATTGACTGGATATTTTGGAACCGCCCACCAATGATGGAAATGGTAAGCAGAGTTGGTAATTTGCTTGGTAGTAAGCTTGTGCATTAGTGAATAAGCTTAGAAACTGAAAATACCTATTCGCTGTTCATAAAGGCTGTGCCACCGAGACCTCCAAACTGGGAGGAGAACTTAAATGACACGATCATGGATGTTTCCAACTACAAACTATATCCTGTCGACGCAACCTCCAAAGAGTTTCAAGTGATATCGCAACTAGTAGCCCCATGCAGCATTGTGACGGCTGAGCAGATCGTCAACCCAGATTTGTGGAATCGCTACTGCACCCATCGGAAGGAAATGCTACGCTGTAAGTCGGACGATATGGAGCTCCTCACAAAGCTGGGCTTTGACGAGAAGGAAGTATTGCAACGCTTTCATCTCAATGCCAATTTTGATAGGGATCCCTTGCTAGAAACAAAGGCCGGGAAGTACGCCACAAATGAAGTGCTTCTATTTCACTGTACCAACGATCCAGTAAATGTTGACAAAATCTTAAGCCAGGGTCTGGACGAAAGGTTGGGCCATGGGGGTAATTTTGGGAAAGGAATCTACTTTGCGGATGATTCTAGGAAGTCTATTGCATACGATGGAACTAGAACATAGAACTAAGGGAGGCACTAGCGGGACAATATTCATCTTTAGCGTCCTTCTAGGAGACTGCAAATATTTGCAGCATCACATTGGAAAACAAGCTGTAGGGCCCATGTATCATCCAGGATTTTACGCCCGCGAGCCAGAGAAAGCTGATAATCAGAAGAGAAACTCCAGTGACCAGTTCTTTGACTCCGTCACCGCAAACACTGGTATAGGTGACTACAATGAATACGTCATATTTAATCGACTCCAATGCTGCCCCTTGTATAAGATTAAGTATAAGTCTACGTATGCGTACAACGGAATGAGCCTTCCAAGAAAGAAGAACCAAAAGGTTGGAAAAGTGCCGACTATGGCCTGGAATCCGATGCCGAATCAATCAAGGGATGAAGATTGGCAATTCTTTGCTGCTTCCGTGTTTGGACAAATGAGTGATAATCCTGCTCAACAGCCAACTATACCTACTGAAAATGGCGGAGGTGATTTGACTTCTCCACGCCTTATTCCAAGTGAGGAGGAAATCAAAGAAAAAATTGCAACACTAGCCCTTCTAACCGGATATGATGATGAGGTGGAGCTCAGGGCTACACTGGAAAATTATGACTACAAATTGGAACCAGCCATAAATTTCCTCCTGGACACTGACCGGCCTTCTACCGCTTCTTCCCAACAGCCGCCCAGTAACTCTGCCATCCTTGGTGAAGCCACTCCAGCGAAGCGGCCCGCTATGACTATGGAAGGATGCCGATTTTGCTGCGAGGAATATGGTGCGTTAAGTCACTCCCCAGATCTGTGGAAAGTTCTGACGTGTGGTCATCAACTGTGCCTGCCCTGCTGTGAGGAAATCGAGACGAAAGGGTCAACTATGTCAGGTATTGAGCATACCTCCATTAAATGTCCATTCTGCCAAGGAATCACCGGAATTCTGGTGGGAAACTGCCCGAATGGTATAATGGACATGACATGTGATGAAACTTCTTGTGAGGGATATGCAGATTATTTTTCGCATACTATCAATTTCTGCCTGAATGTTGGAGGACAGGAGTACAGAGCAACTACATATCTGCCGGCTACTTCTGAAGGAACTAAGATTCTGGATTTGATTAACACTGCTTGGGACCGAAGATTAGTCTTCAGAATTGACAGCACGAACGGAGCTCATAGTATCCCTGTTTGGAATATTCCAAACAAAACAAATCGCACTGGAGGAGCCCTGGCGCACGGTTATCCAGACCCTGGCTACTTGGAGAGGGTCAAGCAAGAATTGAAGGCCTTTGGGATTGAATGAAGAAGTTCTAGGGTAGACCGTCTAACGAACATATATATTTTTAATCACAATGTGAATAATTTATTCACCAGTTTACAAAGGGCTCTTAAATACGCCTACAACTGTTACAACTACGAAAATTCAATGTGGAACATTTGAGCCTATTTATCGAATAAAATTTGTCATTAAATCGCTTTTTAACGTATGTAGTATGTCAGGTACATTTCTACTCACAAGAAAGATAGAAAATTATTGTACAAAATATTTAAATCACATTTTAAATTGTAGCATATGGGTTAGTTAAAATTTAACAAGCGAGGTACATATGCCAGTTCTACCATAATTTGCATTGTTGCACCACGGCTTATTGTTTGAAATTAGTCGTTTTCAGTTTAAAACTATATAGTGTATATTCACATTTGGCATTCATCACGATTGGCAAATTCCAGGAGGGCATCCTTGAGAAGCTTCATGGTGACACCTTTCTTCACAAATACGCAGTGTACACCCTCCTGCGACAAATCACGGATGTTCCGCTGCTCATCATCAAAGAACATCATTGAAGTGTAGGGCAGTCCAGTTGCTTTCTTAAATCTGTTGAAAATATTCAATAGATTAGATTGTTTTTGATTTTGGCTGAACGTTAAATTCGGAAAGATTAAAGTTAAAATAACTAGTTAGTTGGATGGACACTCACTTGCTAAAATGATTAACTTTACAACCCGGGTAGATCTCTGTATGCTCGAAATACTTGCTCCATCCGAACAATCCAACTAGCTGATTCGCTCCATCGATCTCAGAGGTCCGGGAAGCAATTGCCATTGGTATTCCTTCAGACTTTATGTACTCTAGAACCTCAGGTACTTCCGGATAGTAGCTAACCGTTTTCCCTCGAGCATCCACTACTTTCGACCTGCGAACAAAAACAAACAATCACAAGTCCAAATCATCAAAACGTGAGGTCCAGCATATGGCGATTTTATTAAATAAAACTAACGGGTTAATTTAATTTTCTTAATTTCTGTGTTTAAAACAAGAAGGGAGGATCGGACTTACCCTTTTTTTGAGAAGGGAGGGTCTACGTGAGTGTCCACCCAAAATGGCCATAATGTGTAATCTATTGGGATACAACAATAAATATACAATTAAGATTTTAAGAACCGGTTTTAAAAGTCAAATGAGCACCATAATTTTAAGAAAAAGAACTTGCTGGTAATTTACCTAAATCAAACACAATCAGTCCGGGCTTTTTCCCTGGCTCCATTCCATTTTCAGATCCACTCTCCGATTTAGAATTTGAGTCCATTATTGCCGTAATTATCCCAATGTCAAAAATAATTAAAAGTAAAATACAGATGCACTTATTGTCTCTCCCAAAAAATATCGACCGATCAACTTGAGCAACCATACGTACATTGAACACACCACCACCCCCGGTTATTCGTAATTAATTAAATCCATGAATCATTCATAGGTAGATCACAGTTGACGTAAAAGCGATTTTATGTTTTATTATTTGATTTGATATTTATTTTTACTTCATTGACTATTTTACTTCTTCACGGATCACTGTAATTTTCCCACAATTAATTAAATAATATGACGTTAATAAAGTCACCGGATAACTTACAGCTGACCATGCCGTATGAGCTTTTGGCACCTGATTTCGGTGTTACATAATAACAACATTCTCATTCTCATGCTCAAACTGGAGAAGAAGCTGATATGATAAAATTGACTTGTTCCTGCCCAAGCTAGTGCACGACGCACTACTGCACTGCATATGGACTGAAGCCTGCAACACATATGAGCGTAGAGATATGTGAAGCATTTTTTTGGTACTTATGTTTTTGCAGGCACTATGCATTTGTATAGGTGCCAATGCATGTGAACATACCTATACAAGCCAGCTTTTTAGCATTCCATTTCAGCTTTCATATACTTAAAGATACATTTTTAAATACACATGGATTTAATTTATTGAAAATTAATTCTTGATAGGTCAGGATATCAAGAGACAAAATGGTAGCGTATAAACCGGAAGCCCAACTGATGATGATATTGATGACTGATGACCAACTTTTTCTAGCTTTCTGGAGTCCGGTCTCAACTTTCCCCAACCTTTTCTGCATTCTTTGGGCATTACATTTTTGTCATGGCATATGGCTTCACTTCTCGACAACTCATATCCTCCATAAATATTTTTTATCTCTTTTGATCAAATCGTGAGAATCATCTACTATCAAAACGATAGTTTTTTATGATAAAATGAGATGATTTTAATATTTTAGGACAAAATTAGGAAAATCGTATCATGATGACCAGAATATCTGACCGGTCCTCACTATCCTGAGCTAATAGCTAATAGCTACCCATTTCCTGTATGTTTTTCGGTATATTTTTTTACACGCTTCGTTTTCCTTCGTTCCTTTCTTCAATTTTACTTTCCTCAGACATGTTTTTCATTTATGTTTTATGACTTCTCTGATGCTCCCGATAATAATAGTTTTGTACATGGGCATTGCATAGGCAGATATAAAAAGAAGATACATTCGTTAAACTTTTTTTTATGAAAGTGCATGAAAAAGTCTTCTTTTCCTTTACCTTTCAAATCCGGCTCATGCAAGCATTCTGTTTTTTTTATTAGACTAGTTTCTTTTACTGGGGGGGGGGGCTCCGCCGACTTTCGGCACGCAACCCTAAAATTAGGTGTCCATTTAAGAATGGAGCCGATCATATGAAAAATAATAATAATGGTAATAACATTTCCGTTTAACGTGGAGGTACTGACTTGTGCACAGGCACGAAACAAAATGCATTATTGCTTTTCCGGCAACAGCCATGTCGGATTCATGCCGGTCGAGAAAAAAAAAAGCTTTCAAACTTGGCGTGGCAAATTAAATGATATTCATTTTTTAAATTCATCCATTACCCATCGCTCCAATCGGGGAACAACATCAAGAAATATGGCTGGAAGGTGCTGGGGCAGGCTTTAACATTAACAAAATATCAAACTCAATTATGGAAGAAAGTAAAGTAATATTATTAGCCTGTCGGTTTGTCTCATGTGAGGTGTCCATTTGACATCCCCGATATAAATACGGGACGGACCAAGGGTCCGACTTTTCATTTTTCACCTTTTCGGACTCCGGGAAAGATTGAGATGAAAAAGGTCTCTGGTTCAGTTTTTCTGTGATCATTTTCAAACGAGTAGAATCATTATTAAGGAAAGCAAAGTTTAGAAAGCATTTTTTTTTAAAGTGCCCGGTTTAAAATATGGAGAGGTTTAGCCAACCTCAAGTGGGTCTGGATGGTGACGGTGTAGCGGTAGAAAGTAAAGTGAAAGCACGTACTTCCCAGAAGAAGAAACAACGGAGAAAATCCTGTCCGCCTGCTCTTCGCACCTTCTCCAGCTTTTTTACTGAAGGATCCATGTTCTTCCGTGTTGGGGACATGCACAAGTCTTTGGAGTGCTTTGATAAGGTTTGGAATTGACAACTAAAACTGTATAATAAACTCTATCAAAAATGCCTTTTTATCCTATTTTTATTCCCAACAATTAATCGCGTAATCTGGCCTACAAATCTAAATTCTCACCTTTCACCAATACCGTTCCCACCCAGCTATTGTTCTTCTTTCACTTTCCGTGATTTTACTTTAACTTGTATACGTTTTTGTGACTTCTTTCTCTGTCCATCCGTATCCCCACTTCCCATGATCCATGAGCTCCTTTGTTTTAAGATTGATCAATACGTTTTCATTTGCTCCGGTTTTTTCATACCCATTGTGTAATGTACTTTGTCTTTGATGCAATATTCAACCTGCTTTTATTGTCAAATTGATTAATTTGCTTTCCCGAACGAACGAAGTGACATTTTCCCAGGCGGGTGGCATGAAGGGAAATACTTGGATAGAAATTTACAGTACTGGAGGTACGGATGGAACTGCAGCTGTGTGATAGATTTAATGTGATTCCTCAAAATTGATTTTTCAAACTGAATAGAAACGGGTCGGTCGATATAAAAAAAATATGAAATACTCAGAAAGCTCATATTTTAATATTTTTGGTAAGACAAAGACTATTTATATTCCAGAAGTTCTATAAATAACGTTTTGAAGTTATTTTTATATCAAGAAACCCCAACATAAAAATCAACCTGCCAGCCCAATCAACAACTTTCGTGGAAATGAAAGATGATAATGATGATATGGTGTCACAGTGCAGTCATTTCTCTCATTTTCATTTCCGGGACTTTTCTCTGGGGACATTCATTGCTCCCTCTGAAGAATACAAGCATTGAGTGAGTGCGTACATTCCTTGAAGTTCTGGTCCCACACAAGAAAATGATTTTTATTTCCAAATTTTATCATACTTTCCTTATTTTTTTGTATAAGATTTACCTGTCCGTAACGCTACCATTAGAGCGCATATAATATTGCAGAAGTTATGAAATAAAAACATTGCGTCCGCTCCGTGCTCTCCTCCTCCTCGATTAACAGTAAACTTCCATGTTGATATCACTCCCAAGAATGGTCCCTTGAACGGGCTGACACCAACTGTTTTCTTTCTTTCTCCATGTTTCCCAGCAACTTCCTGGTGCAGTGCTTCCTCAACCCGTCCCATATTTTCCCGAACCTTTCCGTCCAGTATAAATCCATCGCATCCGCCCGCATGTACAAATATTATTTTGCCAATATTATTCCGATTCCCATTCCGACAGTAGCAGCTTAGGAAGGGAAATCGCAGCAAGCCCTTCCACTCCTCCTCAAACATATGCCACGTGAAATTAAAGCTGTCACTCTTTTTCCCTCCGCATGGATTGGATATGAATTGACTGGAGACTCTTGAAGTATGATTAGTATTAGCAGTAGCCAATCCGGCACTCGAACGCTGACGATGATTTATATCTGGCCCAGTTCCTTGGGAAAGATATACTCGTAATGATGATGATAATGTATATTTATTTATGTTTGCAGATATGCCCTTTAGGCAGTTGAGTACTTTACCCTGATTTTTTTGCTAGAAGTAGATTGAAGAAGGGGGAAAGCCCACCTTTTTATTGACTAACTCATCATCACATCATACAAACCATACAAAAAAAGAAAATACGCCAATTCATACTACTAGATAGTAAATATACCTATGAGCTTTACAGTATCTGCGATATCATTACAGTTATTAGCGAAACTCAGGTGGAGCTCACAAAATTACAATTTAATCCATTCCGAGTTAATTAATTTTTGGGAGTTTTAACGAATGGAAGAATAGAATCGAGAATAGTTACATATCACATCAAGATCAGAAGTCATATTATTAATTGAATCTCATATCAAGGAAAAAGTTGGTGAAAGTCTGAAGTGAAAGTAGCAATTTGTTCAACTTTCTTGCAATAAAGTGATAAAGAACTAGTATGATTGAAACCGTATCAACATACATATCATCAATTCGAGTATAGAAGAAAGTTTGCATTGGAAGTTTATAACAGTTTATATACGATTTTGATGAAATAAAGGTGACAATTTGGACAACCAGGTGTGAGATTAATGGGCGCAAACAATCTGAATTATTGAG
>JAQGAI010000682.1:0-18308 GCA_034696905.1 Lepidocyrtus violaceus
ACATGGCATTTTACCCTGTGAATGGGTCCAGGTCCAACACTCTGTGGTTTTAGGAATCGTTGCTTCCCGTGGCTAAGCCTTCCCCCGTTGCAAGAGCCTGGGAGCCTGGAATAGTTCTTCCCGGGTCCTGGAATATTCTTATCAATAAAGCCCAGTCTAGTATCTCGAACACAACCGGATACAAGGAAGGCCGTATCATGAATGAATCTGCGCGGGTCATTCCAAGACTTCTTTGCTTTACTGGATTTGAAACCGGGATTGGCATCATAAATGGGACCTGGCGAGTTCTGTAAGAAAATATTGAAACAGAAGGGAAATGTGAGGTGGGCTATCATCAATCAAATTGTTATACAATTTTTACTACACGACTGGCTCCTTTGTTAACATAAAGTAAAGCTGATAATGTTCCCAAATTAACAAGTCATGCCATATGGAAGAATACAGGTGTACAAAAAATAAGTTCTAACTACCTCAGGTATGACTATTTCCTAATTTGATTAATATTTGTTGATCACGGCAATGCAAAACTTTCGTGGGGGAATTCTTAGATATTGTAAAGTAAAAGAGGATGCAGAACTTCCTTTTCTGGACTCATGTGCGTGATTATGATATGATGAACTACACATTTTCGTTGATGGGACAAGGATAAATTCCAGCATACATATAACATTGCCTACTTCAAAGTCAAAATGTCAATCACGAAACGATACCACTTTGTAAGAAGTGTAAATAGTGAACCTCAATTGACTAACTACTTACAGTTTTTGAAGAAACTAATGGCTTAGGTGTACAGTTTTCGGCAGCAAAAAATAAATCTAGTTTTTCCCCATTTTCTGCTTGATTCATTACACCGGACGCAGCAGTATCAAGTTGGCACGCAAGGAGGAAATTAGTCCTTCAAATGATGCGCTAAAATATATTTAAGTAAATACTCACAGCAAATTTTGGAGGAGGGCCGTAATACTGATAAGTATGTCCGACAGTCCGCGGCCTAATATTCCTCCATGGCCTTCTTGGGGAGCACTTGGAACGATCCGGCAATGGCAGACAATGTGGTAGTGGACGGGTGGACGATACAAGAAAGCCTAATTTTGGATTACAACGGGCTGCCCGATGTCTCCACGCGCCTCTCGCCATTTCCTCGGCGAATCCTGGAATGGAATATGCATCCGGACTAGGTCTAAACTGCAGCTCGTTAACGGCTAGATTGAAGAAACGGGGCTCGGTAGTGTTGAAAGATTTCGGTATGGTGGGTTCTGTGCATGGAATGCAAACCTCTTTGCAGCTCTTTGCCACTAGTCTCAGGGGAATGTTCCGTTTAAAGTGGGCAGCCGGCCCGGGACCAGGCCGGGGCTTGATTGAATCACTAATCTAAAGATGGGTAGCAGTCATGATTTAAAATGACATTAATCTTGCTTTTTCTCTATTGGATTAGTTTAATGGGAGTTACTTTAGTCTTGGATTTAAATGGGGCGGAGACTGCTTGTGGAGACTCTCTATCAAAACAGCTTGGAATAGAGTGTGCGAATGGAGTTGGAACGTGCTGTTGGAAATAATCATTTACGTGATGATTATATAGCTTAGATCAATCATTAAAGGTCAATGTTTCAAAAGTAGGCAACAATGATTAACTTCATACGTCATGAATTGTTTGCCGATTCATTCTGTCAAAATATCTCAAATCACTTTTCTTCGGATCGTTGGTTTTCCCCAGCATAACTCCGCCTACGTTGCCGAGGTCCCTGCAAATTGTGAAGTCTGCTGGACCAAATCCTTTCACAATTCTAAATAACGGGGGCCGCTCTCCCGCATTTGAAAAATCCACTAATGGAATGGTCTGAGTTTTGCTGGTTTTAATCTATCAAATGAGAGTGTCATCAGAGTTCTGAAGGTGACATTTAGATAAGCTCTATAATATTCATCCTAATCTAGTTAGCTAATAATCTCACGATACCCCATAAGTATTGTACTTCGGTCCTGGGGTTTTATTGGCTCTATCAATCCTCCACGGATACAACCTTCCATCTAAGCCTTCCACGAAACAGCGAATATCTGCGGGGTGAAACACAGTTGGACAACTGTTTGACACAAACTTATCGAAGTTTACGCGAGGCTAATCATATAAAAATAAAAAATATATAATATAAAGCTTAAAACTAATACTTTCTTATTATTTTTATGCATGTTACTTAAGATGCATGGATGGATGTATAATTTACTTTCTTTGTGGCCATTAGTTTTGCATCTTGCGTAAGTTTAGTAAACTGGCCCATTGGATTGTAGATCGGGCCAGGTCCGGGTGTGCTATAACCTCGTCTGAATTGTGGGGGAAAATGATCCGGTCGAAGAATTGGAGCTCCCTGACAAATAATCAACATAATATCTTAGAATTTAAAAGAGTCTGATATTTCTAAATACATTAAAAAACAAGGAAATTTTGTTCCACAACAATATTTTTACTTGGCTAGTTTTCCGAAGCTTTGGACTATACGCAGCAGGACCAGGCTTGAACTCATACTTGTACATATCCCGATTTTCAGATGTGTCAAATGGGGCGACAGTTTCTGCATGGAAGAAATAGTATGACGTGATTTAATTTGTTCGATTGCGTCAAAGTAATAAAAAAAATGCAGGTACATTTTGCATGTTCTGCATAATAATGAATACATATTTTATTTACCATCCCGCTTCTTAATATTCCCTGTCGTGACATTGTAGTCTGCTGGACCGACAGGGATCTTCAAGTCAGAAGTGACCAAACCCCCTCTAGTAGCTGTGGAGTAGGCCGTTTGGGAGCCCGGCCTTCCATCCATAGTGTCAACGTATCAATATCAGTATCCAATCCAATGTTGTCAATGCAGATGGTGGTGATGATGATCAATCGTCAATCACCCACAATCCGGTGATTTGATACACTCTTGAGCTGTGAGTGAGCGTACTATACAAGGCTCAATTCGTTCCTGTGTACTACTAACTGTACTCATATGAGTAGGTAAATACTTTTAAACTTTTGAAGCAAGCCAGTATTACAAAAATAAGTTAATAAAAATGATGGAGGTGAAATGGAAATGGTTGCCCATGCAATTAAAGGAGGCCTACATATATGTAACTGCTTGGTTTTTTCTTCTCGTCAATAACGTCTTCGTCTTATTTATCAGCATGAGCACAACACAGTCGGGAATACGTATCTGGAATTGGAACGGCAATAAACAGTTCTTGGAATGGAAAACAAAACAAGTCGTTTAGTTCGGAGGCTTAACTTTATGAACGAGCAGGGCAAGCAGGCTTTTGCATATAATAGGTTTTGAGTTGGTTGGTATCTTTAGAGGAGAAGGAATTTAAAGATTAGCATAGTTTCATGAATTGACGAAGGAATGTTGTGCAGCTGAAATGAGGCATATGGATTTCCCTGACAATAATGCTTTCTTGCTACTTAAACTGAAAATATTGTACCTTCTTCCTCCCTCCTTCTCCAGTTTATCATATTATCTTCTCGTTATCATCACGTACAATTTATGCATATCATGGATGGAGTAGCAATATCCAAAAATCTTACTCTTTACTTCCATGATGACATCCAAAATATATATTGTATATACTTACAATTAGTATAGAAATCAGTTTTTTCAGGTCAAGATCGGGATCGGGATTGTATATTGATACAATAAAGTGGACAACATCATTTTACAGTTCTACTTCTTTATTCATTATCATGATCATGTCATATCAGAACCATTGCAGATTTATTTTCAAAATGCCGAACACGTTTGTTGTGTTGTAATTACCATTGTCTAATAACATGGGTACATGATGCAACTATTGCAACTCAATTCTCAACTCATGAACACGACTGGATAATATTGCAAGCTGTTCTGTACAAAAGCTTAGAAATATATAGGTTCTAGAAGCAGTTCCCGGAAGAACTTACAGTTGAAAATTTCAACTCGTCCAAGTCTCTCATGATCGTTTCATCTTGTAAATCGTTGTCGTTTTTATTTCAAAATAACTTTATAAAGACAGAAATTACTTAAGTTAACGATGAAGTGAGCTTTCATCAAGGGAGGGAATTAAATGAATCCATCCACCTTTTTATTCTGAGCAAGTGTTTTTAAGAAAGGCAGTGCAGTATAATATAATCAATCACATATCGATATAATAATCCTCCTAAAGTAGTTCCTTCTCGCGGAAAAATGTGGTCTCACGTGGAACGGGTCTTAAATCGATGTTTCGGTATCTTCTCGTTCTCAAAAGCAAACTCTTCAAATACTGCAACCACAACCCCAGTAGTAGATCCATCGGAGGATGATGATGTGGATGTTGCAGCTGAACCCATGGATGATGGTATGAAAAAATGTTTTTATTTTAAAATTTGGTTGCGTCTTGTCAAGGACTGTGGTTAAGAAAAAAACAAATAAAAAAGTATTTCATAATTTATGTTTATTTATTGACACATTATTATTTTCACGCTGTAGAGAACCAAGAGGAAACTCCAGGTCCCAGCTCTCGATCCGGACCCAGCAGAACTTTAACCCAAAATGGAGGCTTCATACAGGCAGAAAACCATGCGTCAGCTTCAACCGCGAATATTCTCATTCCCGATTCAAGTTTATCTGGAGTATATGTTTTGCCAAGAAAGACCACGAAGAACGGCCATGTCTGGATGCCGGTACCGGTCGAAGGTAAAAATTCACAGCATTTGTACAACAGATCTAAAACTTATACGTGTAGATGCATACCTTGTGTGATGTATTTTGATGAAACTGCTAAAAATGAGTAAATCATATTTCCACTAATGTTTTATGTAACGCCAAACTGTAAAGCAGAAGACAGACGTGCGGATGAATCTATGCCCATCTTTTCCGCCCAGTCCGGGTGCACCGGAGTTGTAACCCGAAGTAAGACACCGTGTCGGCACTCAATATCATTATCACGAGACATTCGAACCTCATCTATAAATGTCAACTCAGGAAGTATCCCACGGCCACGTTCAGTTGCAGCAAGTGTTTCCCCTCGAGAGACAGTAAATGGGCAGATGCCAGCGAAAGGCAGAGGTAAACCAGTACACGGCTAACTTGTGAAAAGAGAAAGTACAATCCCTATAATATGTAGTTGATTTGATTGTTTCAATGAAAATTACCTTATTTGCAATCTTCTGTATTGAATGACAGTGTCATCGGTACGAAAACGGCAAAGATCAGTTACTCCTTCAAGATTGTCATCAAGATTAAAAATGGCGAATCCAAGTACTTCAAACGCAAACGTCGAAGAAGAACCGTTGGAGAACCCAAACCATTCGAACCCTGGCACAGAGCAACTGGGAAGTAAGTCAATCATAATAATAACTTCTGTTTATATTTGAATACCTAAATTGAAAATAAGAGTCAATCCTTTTATAATCATTGGTTTACAGGAGGACACCGAATAAAGAAGCAAAAAATCCTGTTCCAATGTAAACAATAGTAATGCCGGTTTCAGTTTCAACGGAAGACTAAGTGAATGAGGCCAAATAATTGACCTATCTTAATTGTATTGAATTTTTGTCTACGACGATGGTGTATTTCCGATTATGGTGGTAGGCTATTCATTAGTTCTGTATTTTCATAACGTTAAATTTTTTAATAACAATTTATCAACTCTAAAAATTAATGTACGATAAAATTTAAAAAAAACTCAAATATTTATCTGTATATGGAAAGAGAAAGTACGTGTATCATACTGGAAATTACTTTCTCCTGATTCAGTATGAAAATGTCGAGTTTTAATCATCTTTTCTGTAAATCCTTACTATAAAATCTCTAACCGTAGAGTAGACTGTATAGATGAACGTTATGCAAAAAAAATCAATATGAATAAAAATAGATGGAAATGTATTAACATATTATAATGTTTTATGTATATTTATGTACAAATGACTCAACATTTTGTTGAAGGAAAGAAAAGTATGTAATTGTACTTTGTTAACTCGAACTGTGCTTTATTTTTTTTTTAGCTTTATAGACGGTCATTAATAATAAATATAGTTTACTGTTTAATTTGTTTCTTCATATAAAACATTTTGTTAAGTGTAATCATATTAGCATTCGAAATAAACATTCCATTTAAAATATATCAGCTTTTATGTACCATGTCTTTGCATGTTGCTGTTTTTTTATTATATTGGAACTGGCTGGACCAGCCAGTTCATCTGTCTATCCTCTCCTCTTTTTAGACGATAAATATGTAGATATATATCTATCTATTTGAATTTCTGTCCTCAAATTCTCTTTGTCTGTTCGTTAACTTTAACTAACTAACAACTAAGTAAGTATCAACTTCTGCTGGTACTACCTTCACTTACGATAATGGTTAGGTATTTGTACCGACTTGAGTAAAAAAGGGCCACTTTTTACCTGTTGCACGTAACGTAACCTCCCATCTTACACCATTGCCTATTTCCCTACACTTACTTCGAGTTTTTTTTACCTCTACGCACGGTTGTGTCTCTACATCCATTTTTGTCACCTTTTGTCGCACCTTCCATCTCAGTTTGTAAAAAAGGGTCACTCCTGATAAAAATCGAAAAGCAGCAGAAGGGAAACATTGAAACAAGAAGGGATAAAATGCAAGGCAATAAAACATCCCGTTGAGCTTACGAAGGGACATTTTCATATTCCTATTCCTACTACGCTTTCCCCATTTCATGCGATGATGGTGGCGTCCTCCCTGCGCTTTACTTTGTTTCAAGTTTTGGAAGAAAATAGAAGAAGAGGAGATGGAGATGGAGGACAGCAAAATAATGCTTGGATTTGGATCCGTCATCCATCCATAGAGCAAATGCATTGATTCTCACAGGAGAGTAGCGGCGGCAGCGGCGGCGGCAGGAGAGCGGCTAGAGGCTACCGAACAACAAGTATGGATGGGTATGCCTAACTAAATGCCTCTAACCTACTTTTGCAATCGGGAAATGCACCCTTGTGCATTGAGTCCATTGAGTTAATACACGGCTCCATTTCTACTCACATGTCATGTCGGTCTTTTTTGGTAGTGTGTGTGGTGGTGGTGTCGGCTACTCAAATTCAATGAATTGTGTTTGTTTACATCATGTACAATTAATTAAATCGTAGTTATCTAATCAACAAATTAAAGATTATCATAATATTATAATATCATGATGTTGGAACAGTGAAAAAAAAAGTTTAGGGATCGTGTATTTAATTTTTAAGGTGCGTTGACTCCGATTTACATTTAGTGTTTAAGGAGTTAAACGATGTATAAAATAAAGAGTTAATCAATCATAATCATTACAAAACCTCTTACTACTGCACAGTTAATATAAGGTAGGTAAATTAAGACATTGATTGGAGCAGTTGTCGAACCGTACTGTAGGGATGTGTATGTGTTTGTAATATGTCAATTTAATGAATTCAACTTATGTCCCAAAATGTGTTTTTAGCAGAGTCAATCATCACGTCATAGTGGTCACTGATTGGAGGTTGGATTTGATTGAAGTGTGAAGCCTGAGCCTAATAATCGAAAATTGCATTGTTTAACTGATCCGAGCTCCGCAAGCAGCGTCTTGAGCTTCCAGCTTTAGATTGATTGATGGCTAGCCAGGAGGGAGTAGAAGACCTGAATTTTACTTTAAACAAGGGAGGGAGAATTCCTGAGAAAGGTGGTTATCACATAATTATTGCCGATTTTTCTTCGAAACTGTTAGTGTTGATGTTCATTCTAATACGTTGTACCTGTTGAAATTATTGTTGTTTTGATTTTGCAGGTGTGGAGGAAGAACTTGTAAACTTTGCGACAATGCAGTCTATCCGGAATTCTTTGTCACGGGAGATCACGCAGGGACTCTCGACCCTCCGGAGTTTCACCCGAAATGGGATGGATCGGCTAACGGTGCTTGGAACAACGCTAAAAGACCAAATAAAACATTTCAGTGCGGAATTCGAAGTTCAGGATTGGTTTTCTGTGGAGGGATTGTTTTATTTGACGCTGATTGTCGTAATAATAGTGTCCGTTTTCACTATTTCGCTAAACATTTACAGAAAAATAAGGTAGGTTTAGCTATTTTAATAGAATCGAATAATAATTTTGGAACTTCAGGTTATGCTGAAATGATTTGTACAAAGTAATTTAACTTTCATGGTTTCGTCTTTCTGTTTGAATCTACTGCACAGATATGCCATTCCTGCTTCCGTCAATTGCTGGTTCTGCAACACCAATAGCAAGGTTTTGTATTCCTTGAGGGACACCTGGACGTGTCCAAAGTGCCATCAATACAATGGTTTTACGAAGGTATGTTAATGTTTAGTTAACTTTTCTCTTTAATGTTTAGTTGAACTTTATTGGCGTAAATGATACCGTTGCATTTTCAAATGAAATTGTTCAGTACTACGGAAGGATTTTAAAATATCATTTCATTTCGAATGTAATTGTAGGACGGAAATTACAACAAAAGAATACCGGCCCAGTTCATTGAGGCTCTGAATCGACCCATACGTGGATGTCCTGCGAAGGGTTATCAGCCGAAGAAAGTTACTAATGAGCTGTGTTCTCAATGCAATTTAAATCAAGTTTTGAAGGTATTTCAACTAGCCTCCTTTCAACCTGTTAATGAAAGGTATTTCGATGCCGAAATAGCAGCTGAACAGTAAGTTTGATTTATTCATTTTAAACAATAATAGTCGTTTTGATTAACATTCAAGTATTTGTATATAAAAAATCAGACGTAACTCAGATGTATATATAAACGTTAACATATTTCTGCTTTCAGAAAAAGACTAGAACAGTTGTACGATATTTGTCAACAATGCAAAGAACACGTGAAGGAAATTTTGCAACGGACACCGGAGAAGCAACATTTACCTATTATGAGGAAGTCAAATGTGAATCGAGTTCCACCATCAGTCACTGAATACATGAAAGACGCAACTGAAAAATCCAACTTCGGCAAGTTGTTGTTGGAGCCTACCGGACCACATAGTGACTTGTTTAAGGACATCTCAAACTCATCTTATGAAAACGACTCTGGTGAAAGTTTTCTTTCTCTCGATAATCTTAAAATCGGAACCAAACGTAGAAATGGCACCTTCCAGAGTTCTAATAGTCCACCACCTCAGTACTATTCACCATCACCACCAACATCTGTGTTTTCCATGCCGATATATAGTCATGATAATAGAAACTTCCCTTCTCATTATGAAATGGATCAGCAATTTCCAAAGGGACCATCTCCTTTATGGAAGGATTATCCGCTAGTTCAAGGAGGCATTTCAGCTTCCTACTCTGTAATTGACTCAACGATGAATTGCTCCATTGGAAGACCAGCGTACGTTACCTTCAGTCCGAATGTAATGTCCCCACAAACCGCTCAGTTTAATTTTCAAAGCAGCAGTGCGGGAAGTGTTTTTGGAGGTGGAAACAAACCATTAATATCTCCTCCAAAATTTAGTAATAGCAACAGTGCGCGTTCATTTGCCCCTTATTATCGGTATGGCTCATATTACGACATGTCAACTAATCGGAAGCAACAACCTGTAAATGTCAGAAACGGTATGAATGTTGGTTCCCCGGTTGGTATTGGTCAACAATATTTCACGAATCCGATTTCGCGCACATCGAGTCAAAGCTCAGGGTTTGTCTCCCAACAAGGGGGACTTGTTACGCCAACACCTGGGACACCACAAGTTCCATCATCTTCAGCTTCGTTCTATGTGTCATAATTACATAATAGAAATTATTATAGAAATTGAGGTTCCTTTTAAACCGAAGCTGCGAAGCGTATCTGAACCACGATAAAAAAACGTAGCGCTAGCGCTGTTCTCCCTGGCGGTTTTTTAATCTGAAGATCGATGATTTTAATTGTAAAATAATGATATAATCTTTCATTATAGTTTTGTATCTGCTATATTTTTTTGCTAATTATTAATTATTATTATTCTTCTAATTTACCCTTTAAAAATTTAAAATCATATTTTGGTATTGATGCACCTCTATTAAACCGCTTGCATTATAATTAATTACTATACCGTATCTCAGCTAGTAAAGCTATAAATGTTTAAGTTTTCTGTATAGATTTTGTTTAAACCTTATCTAATTCTAAGATAATAATGTAGAATTTCGGACTGAAGCTGACCAAACTAAACTAAACTGCCCTAAATCGTTAATCATGTCATTGCATTTACCTAATCAAATACTTGCAAGTTGTACGTTTATTGCAACGCTAAGAAAACTACATCATAGTCATAGGTATTGGTATTTAGCTTAAGAGTAACGATGAAGAGATTCCTATACACTAGTAAGAAAATAATGAGACTACCTACTATAGCTGAAACGTGAACTGTGTAAAAAGTTTCGGATGAATTATGTTTAACTATTTTTATTAGTACGTATACATTTTTCGCATGTGATAGACTGATATGATGTATCAAGAAAATAATTTACAATAGTCATAAGAAAAGTAAAACAGCCGGTACTACTATTTTGTTCACATTTTTGTTGGAATTTAATTGAGAAAGTCCTACCTAACGTCGACTACCGTTAGTAATGTATATTAAAAATATAAAGTAGGTTGGTGAAATTGTTTTTGTTTTACTTCAGACTAGGTATGTATGATTATAAAATTCTTGCTAAGAAGTGAAATTAGCAGTAAGAGTGAATATTTTTACTTTAAAATGTTAATCTTTAATTATCTGAATTAAATTGAACATGTATGCATGCACGCGTTGGTCTTAAATTGTTTTGTTAAAACATTTCTTGTTATTGTTATGTATGTATCTTTATTGTTAAAAAATATAATTTACAATAATAATTATTATTCAATTCCTTTGTCTTTACTAATAATAATTATATTACTGTTATTGTTTCGAAATCTGTCAACGATGACGTTTTGGTTCATTGACATATGTTACACGAGAAATAGATTTGTTAATTTACCTATGAAAAATAAAACGTAATAAAAAGCGGAAAAATGATCCAAAATACCGAAAAACTATTATTGTGTTAGAAATTCATTGTTACTCTCCTTCGCATCCAGATCCAAGATATAATTTCGTAATAAAAGAATTCATATTCTGATTCTTCTGATCTCATTTTTTTTGGATGGTTGGATTTATCACATGCATCATCCAAAACAAAATCCAACATCCAACAAGCAAGCAAGCTAGGACAAATCAGATAAGCGAAGGCAAAACGCGAAAGATGAAAGAAAGAACCAAGTTGTTACAATATTAGTTCCGTAGACAAGCAAAGCAAGTAACAACGAAGTTTGGGCAAACCATCGAGCAAACAGAATTGGCGGCCCAAGTTCCACATTCAAAATATCACATCTAATCAAGTTGCTGTGTCATCGGTAGTTTTGGTTGGGCTTGCATTGCATTGCACTTTTGTACGTGGTTGTTGTTGTGGTGGTTCAATCATTTTGATTGACTACGAAAGAAAAAACGGGAAGTTAAAGTTGATTAATTAATTAAATCAGTGGTGGTGATTTGTTAAACGTGAAAAAAGTTGAAGCTGGGGAACAAGATAAGGTAGGGAAGGACGGAGGTCTAATTAAAATAGTGTTGTTAAAATTAATTGATATCAGCATTAATCATAACTTAGAACTTTTAATCTCTTCAGTCTTTATTATTAGTATTTTTTACTAAATACAAAATATTAAGTTATCCGATATTATAAATTATTATTTTGTGTCGGGTTGTTTCATGAGTTAAATAATTATTGCATGACGGACGAACTAACAGGATTTGAAAATTATTTCAGGGTTCTGTGTCTACTGTTCGAGCACTTTTGGGAGGAGAGGAAGAGGAATCAGTGATCAGATCACAAGACAGAAGATGTCGAGCAAGACTGCGGAACCGATGACCATCGACGATGAGGTAAGGCTGAGTCTTTTTTTGCTATGATTTTAAAATTCTAGTTGCTGTTTAATATAATCACTAATCGAATGCAACGATTTTTGTGGAGCCTTTGTGTACCGACATTTTTAATTCGAAATTGACAAATGCAAAATAACCTAGTCATTTAGTCATTGTTCAAAAAGACAAGAAGATCAATAATTTTTTGTTTAAATTCAAGCTCGATGATGACATCGCTAAACTGGCTACGGATGACATTCAGGGGCGAACAAGGCTGCTGGAAAATGAAATCAGAATTATGAGGAGTGAGCATACTCGTGTCATGCACGAGCTGACTACTCAACGGGAGAAAATTAAGGAGAACACTGAAAAGATTAAAGTGAACAAGACTTTACCATATTTGGTGTCAAACGTTATTGAGGTTAGCCATTTTTAATTGCAATAATATCACTTCACTGTTCACTGGCTTTTTATAGTCGTTGTTCAAAAACAAAAAAAAAGGAACTCGATTATATATTGTACTATTATACAGATAAACTGTCATGTAATTTATGTTTTTGATTATCTTTTCACTGCAATATTGTTTTCCTTTCGTTAGATATTGGATGTTGATCCTCAAGAAATGGGAGAAGAGGATGGAGCCAACGTAGATTTGGATTCCCAGAGGAAAGGAAAATGCGCCGTCATTAAAACGTCAACTCGTCAGGTAAAACTAACTACACCTTAGATTAAAGTCAACCTGTGCTAGTTTTAGATTTTAATTCTCGCGATTGAGCACCTGTAAAAATATCTTATTTAATTTCAGACGTATTTCCTTCCTGTCATTGGCCTTGTCGACGTGGAAAAATTGAAACCTGGTGAGCTTGTCGGTGTCAACAAAGATTCCTATTTGATTTTGGAAACTCTCCCTCCAGAATATGATGCTCGTGTTAAGGCTATGGAAGTTGATGATCGTCCTACGGAGCAGTACTCTGATATTGGTGGTTTGGACAAGCAAATTCAAGAGGTAATAAAGACTAAGATTATAGCTAAATGAAATTACATGCTGAAGCTTTTACCTATTAAAATTCAATGTTTTAATCAATACAATTTTAAATAATATTTTTTAGTTGATCGAAGCTGTTGTTTTACCAATGACGCACAAAGAAAAATTTGAAAATCTCGGTATCCACCCTCCAAAAGGTGTTCTTCTGTATGGCCCTCCAGGGTAAGTTTTCTTTTACCGGACACGTCAGTTTAAATAATTGTTTAGCATGCTATTGAAGGTCATTTTGTACAACTATGTTTGTTCTGAAAATTACAGGACAGGAAAGACCCTGTTGGCTCGTGCCTGCGCTGCTCAGACCAAATCAACATTCTTGAAACTTGCTGGACCCCAATTAGTCCAAATGTTTATCGGAGATGGAGCTAAGCTTGTGCGCGATGCATTTGCCCTGGCTAAAGAGAAAGCTCCTGCAATCATCTTCATCGATGAATTGGATGCTATTGGCACAAAGCGTTTTGATTCTGAGAAAGCTGGAGATCGTGAAGTCCAACGTACGATGTTAGAGCTGCTGAATCAGTTGGATGGTTTCTCTTCCAATGCTGACATCAAAGTGATTGCAGCTACGAATCGTGTTGACATCTTGGATCCAGCTTTACTGCGTTCTGGGCGTTTAGACAGAAAAATCGAATTTCCTCACCCCAACGAAGAAGCTCGAGCAAGAATCATGCAGATCCACTCTCGAAAAATGAATGTGTCTCCGGATGTAAACTATGAAGAGTTGTCAAGATCCACTGATGATTTTAACGGAGCTCAATGTAAAGCTGTTTGCGTGGAAGCCGTAAGTTCCGTTGTATTATGTAGTTAGTTGTTACTCCATTCTTTGCAACGCCAAAATCTAACAACTCATCATTTCGTTTTCGTTTCAGGGTATGATTGCATTGAGGCGAAACGCTTCAACTGTAACTCATGAGGATTTCTCGGATGCTATCATGGAAGTGCAAGCCAAGAAGAAAGCGAACTTGTATTATTATGCATAATATATTTTTGCTTTCGTTGATATGTATTTAATTCTTACATTGTCGTATCAAACAGTAAATTATACAGAGAATGAAAGTTTTGTATTTCTTTCGTGTAACTCTTAAGTCTATGAATATTGGTAGGTCATTATATTAATATACTTTAACAAATAAAAAATAAACGTGTATTTAACTAAAAACAACATCATTGCGAGAGTTGAGTGAAATAATTTAGAATGGGCTGAGACTGCACCTCATCATCCAACAGTTTCCCTCCGACTCTTTCTGGTAAAATGTCCGTCGATATCCTTTTATGAAGTTCAGATACACCAGAAGCAAACAGCAACTGTAGGTAGTACAAAACGATAGTTTCATTAACCTAAGTAGCTAATTTCGTAGAACTACATTTAAATGAGAAAACGAATGTGTGATTGCATTATGGATTTGAAATCTTACCCTGTCCTTCAATTTCGCAGGTAAAAATGGTTTCAAAACAGCAAAGAAAGGCTTAGATATAAAGGGGGCGTTCACAATATATACTCCTTTAATGGGTATTGGATAAGCTTGCTAGAAAAGTTTCGAATCAAAATAGCCATTTCATGAGACCATGCACATCTCCAGATAAGATATCAAAAGTTCATCCAAATACGTAAATCAATTAACTCCTTACCCAAAACAGGTTTACTAATTTTACGATCACAGTCAAATTAGAAAACTGCCTCAAATGACTAAAGCTGACTCCTTTGCCATCAATAATTAACACGGCACCATATTTCAGGAAGCCTGGGTCGCACATGAGAACATCAACCATATATCTTCCGACGCAAGCAAAATCTTCCAGTGATATTCTTGACTCATCCCACAGGGCTAAAAGAAGGTGGTAGAAAGACATAGCTTAGCCTATGTGCAAACTTCAAAAATGTAAACGAACTGTTTAAAGCTTTGATCGAACTATCATAAAATGACAACACTTACAGGCACTGCAAAGAATGACTGTTCTGCACAGGCTATCACGCTGTTTGAGAACAGTGACTACTCCGCACTGGAACGCGTAAGGAACATAATCTGGCACTTTGGTTGCAAATATATCCGGATATTTGATATGCTTCACCTCTGCAAAACTGATAAGCTGTAAAATGTAATGACTTAACATTAGTTTACGCAACGGCCAACGAAATTCAATCGTATTTGTATCTTCAAGCTTTTATAAAAAAATTAAAACGTACAGAGGTAAGAGCTTTTTTAACGTTTAACTTCCTTCCTCTGACATATTTGATAAGGCACTGCTCGTCATTGTGATATGAAGCCAGGGCTTGGCGTACCACGTCAGTCATCTTGGTGTTCATCAGGTACTCTACATCAGGTTGGGAGTAGGAATGAATATATGTTCGATTACTCACTTGTATATATTATAGAATTTAAATAATCATAACGTTAATAATCTTCATAATTAGATATATTATATCCATACATACCCTTAATAAGAAGTTGCAACTCCGCAATTTTGTCGAATTCCTCATTTGTGGGCTCCAGAGGAATGGTGGAGCACTCCAACAAACTCATAGGCATTTTTACCAATTTAATTGCACGATGTCACACAAATACAATATAAAATCGTTAACAATAATTAGTTAAATATGTTTAAATATTTAATCAAAATTATCTTTATGCAAAAAGAAATATATCGTCAAAACCGTAATAGCTAAATTGACCTGTCTCACCGTGCCCCAGGCAGTGAACTAATTTAGCCTTCAACGATACGTTTCGGAAAGGAATGGAAATGGAATCCTAATATGGAATTAGAAGGATGAGGAGGAGCAGAGTCGTCAACGAGTGAGCGACGAACTATTGAAGACCTCACTGGGACGCCAGCAGACCTGAGAATACGCCTTATAAGAATGTCCAGTCTTTCAGTCCGGCTATACAAATCACACAATCGGTTAACCTTGTACGTACATACGCGAGCGAGCGATGCGATGAATGGAACTGGGTCTGGGTATGAAATGAAATGAAAGCGTAAATTACCAATGACAATTCAATCATAAACTGATTGGGCAGGGGAGATAAGGGAAATCCGACCCTGTGTGAAGTTTTTTTGTATCCCACTCTTGGAGCTCGAGATCCAGATGCAAAATATCGCACTCAGCGATGTAGTATATTCGGTCAACACCAACCCGTAATTAAAGCTGCGGAGTTCAAACCAATTCCAGCGAAAACGTTTTGTTGTTTGCTTGCGTAGGAGGAAATGAATTTACTACTCGTCTGACTTAACTATTAAATTCGCACACACGTATTTTCAGCTCCGTTATGTAGCTATAAACTGCTGCGCACAACAGTTTCCTTTTCTTGGGATTCGATTTACTCGGTCATGGCCATGGTCAATAATAGTCACTATTCGATTCGAACTGAAACATGTGTAAGTTCCAAATAAAATGCACAGATTTCCAGTAAATAAATGCTTCTTGCTTGCTGGTTGCAAAAATCAGTCTATTTTTGAGCTATGAACAATCTACAATGGGATGAAATGGGAGGGTGTACAAAAAAAATGTGCAACTCGTAAAAAAAATACTTCCTTTTCCTTCCTATAACTTTGTATGGCAAGTCTATAGTGTACTGTTTTCTGCACTCCACTTCCCAGTTATAGTTGATTGTCTGGTTCTTTGTTGCAGATCCTAATTTCATTCCATATAGCTCGCATGCTTCATTTACTTATTTATACGGATGTGCTCAAGAAGAAGTGAGCAGAGCAGCAGAATCAGAATTCCCCATTCACTCATCACTCAAGAAAACATAGTCGATGATAATCATTATATGGCTTGACTTTTTGCACTAATTTTTGCAATCATGCGAGAGATTTTTTTTACATAAGCTGCGGAGCAAGCACTTTAATTACTAATTATGTACCACTGGATAGGGCAACTTATCATATCTTCGCGTGTATCAATATGTGAGTGTAAATAACAACTGATAAACTACGCATTTTTTCAACTGAACATCAACTAGCTACACTGCTTGGATCTGCCTGGGATGAGAGTTGGGAATCCATCAAGGGCAAGGTATTGCCATTGCAAAGAGTACAAAGTGCAAAGATATGAGATTCAATCAATGACTGACATGATGCCTTCCTTAGCATTCACCTTGCAAATAGGTAGGTTCATGTTTAGCATTGTTGATGGTTAGCTGTATATACTCCATAGGCGCATGGCGTCATCAACACCGACAACCAACCAAAACCAATGTTTTAAAGAAGCAGACTGTAAGAAGCATCAACATGCAAAACAAAAAACGCCAGGAGCAGAAAAAGTAGTTTTTATTTTATTTTGCTGTGTTGGAAAAAAATAATGTACGGACATGTGTATATTAAATATGATATGATATGATTATCTTCTCTTCTGGCAACAATTTTTGCTTTGTTAAGTCAGATATTTGGACTCTGCTTTGTCTTTGATAATGCGTGCTATGCTCGTGAACAAAATTCCAGGAATGTGGCATATTATATCTACCTATAATTTTACCGATCAATGTATATTAAATAATTGGGGTTAAGGTTAAATGTATTGGGTGGGTAAAGATATTCCAAGCATCAACTTAAAAGATCCATAATTTAATTTTTACAGACATACTCCAACCCTTGTTTTTTATAAAAACAAAAATATAAATTTATAAACTGACATGACCTCGACTTTCAATAATACGGTTTTATGCTAACTAAGCAAATTAGCAAGTTGTAAATACCTAACTAACTATTTGAATGGGTAAAGTCATAAATAACCAATTTACCTCTTTTCAACTTTAGCTCATTAAAACTACCTCCAGACCCAGACAGATGTATAATTAATGTAAAGAAAAATGTTTATTGTACGAACGGGAAATTCCTTAGCATTTCCAATTGTTTCTGATTGTTGATTATCATATCAAAGTTGTATCAATGTTTTTTTTACTCAGGTCAGTAGGTCAATTGTTTTCATATAGGTATGAGTATTTTGTTTTTTTTTATTTATGAGTCGGTTTTCTAGACGATTCCAGGTACTCCAATTCTTGATTAGACAATAAAATCAGCAGCAGCGCAGTTTCCGTTTAGTTAACATCGGCGCGGCGCGCATTAACATCCATTCCCACTGACTCACTCATTCCTCACTCCTTACGCGAAGAAGTTACAATTAAGGGTACTTGGTATTAAAAGTGTTTGGGTGGGAGGAAGACGGAAGTTAATGAAATGCAGAGCAAAATGCATTGAAAACAACATAAAAACTGAGGCATTGTGTTGATATAAAATTAGATGCAAATCGGAGGTTGAAGGTAACACGTGATGGGAAACCTGTGTCAGAGTCGGAAAAAAGGGATAGACATGAAAAACCGTTCGATTCCAAGACTTCAATCAAGACTTAGTATACCTCTTCTGGAAGTGGCGCCACTGATTTGTTCCGGCAAAAAACTAAAGCTCCTTCCTCCACTATTATCACAATC
>JAQGAI010000683.1:0-18298 GCA_034696905.1 Lepidocyrtus violaceus
ACGAATATGTGTATTATTACTGCTTCCACTTTTTTTTTGGAGAAAGTGAGAGGCTTTCTCTATTCATGGTTTTTAAACGAAATGTTGTTATTTTTTTCAAAGTTTGGCGGAGCGGAAGCAACTGGAATAGGGCAAGTTGGGACGGGGGCAGGGGACTGGAATAGTAATTTAGCAATGTCTGGGCAGCAGCAGCCGATGCAAGGTGGCGCCACAAATAGCTTATCCCCTTTGATCCCCACCTCCGCCGACCAACAATTTGGAACGGGCCAACAAATGAATCAACAGCAGCAACAACAGCCATATCAGCAAATGAATTCATATAACCAACTTACTCCTCAGCAGCAGCAGCAGCAGCAGCAACCCCAACAGCAGCAGTTGCAAGGGATAACGGACCCCTTGACGGGGCAGTTGACGCAACAGCAACAGCCACATATGCAAGGACAGCAAGGCCTCGGCACGAACCTGCAGGGACAACAGCAACCTCTTCAAAACCAAATGATGTCCCAGGACCCCCTTCAAAACCAGCTCCAGTTCCAGAAAAATCAAATGCTCCTCCAGCAACAGAACGTACAAGGGCAACAAGGTGGACAAATGGGGCTTGGTCAGACCGGCCAGATCCAGCAGTTGCAGCAACAACTCCAAACCAATCAACAGCAGCAGCAACAACAACAACAACCCTTTTCTCAAATGGGTCAACAGCAGCAAAACCTGACGCCACAACAGCAACAACAATTAGGTCAGCAATTAGGGATGCTGGGAGCTCAAGGACAGCAATTAGGAATTTCAACCAGCCAGTCCTCCCAATCCCTTCAGAATCAAGTTGGGGGGCTGAGTCTAGCCACGTCCTCCTCACAAGCTCAGCAGCAATGGCCACAATCTTCGCCTAGCCAAATGTACGATCAGAGTGGTCGTCTTGTTCCAACGAGTGCTTCCCAATTTGCTCAGGGCCAGCAGCCCTTACAAAACGTTGCCCTTAACCAGAGTAGCCAGCAGCAGCAACTGATGAACATGCAAAACCAGCAGAACCAACAGAATCAGCAGTATTCCCAGCAATTGTTGCAGCAGTCCCACCTCAACCAGCAAGGTTTGCAGCAGCAACACCACGCTCAGCAAGGGCTCGGCGTGGCTGGCTCGGCTCAAGTCCCAACCTCGAAAACTAGTTCAATTGGAGGGTTACTGGCGGATTTCAGTAGAGCGTTAGGTGAGTAAAATAAATTAGATTTTGAAGGAATCGTAATCTGTCCATACTATAATTGGGCGAAGGTAAATTAAAACAAATAATTTTCTGGTTTTTATTTCTTCAAGCAGGCTTGGGCACCTCCCCTCGTCCTTCTCCTTCAGATGACAGATCGGAACCATTTCCTGTACCGTCCAGCGGTGTAGGGGCAACTGGGTCATCCGCACATGGCCAGTCCTATGACCCTTACCACCAACAGCAGCAACAGCACCAAGGTCTTGGTGGTCAGCAACAAGTTCATCATGGGCTGAGCAGCGGTCAGCAGCAAGTGCAACAATCGGCCTTTACCCCCATCCACGAAGGATCCCTGGCATATCTTCAAAGACAGCAACAACAGCACCAAGCACAGCAATCCTACCTTCAACAGCAAACCTCCCAGGCCTTGCAAGCCAACCTAGGTCTCCAAAGCTTGCAATATGGGCTGGGCAGCTCCAGCCAACTACTCTCGTCGTCAGCACAGCAATATCCTGGCTCCCTCCTTAGCTCCCAGGCTCAGCAACAACACGCCCAAGTGCTGGCACAAGGAGGCCTCCTAACTCAGCAGCAGAATCCGGGAGGGCTCGGGGTGGGAGTGGTGGGGGCCCTGAGCCCCGCCCAGGCCCACATGTACCAGCAGCAAATGGCCCTGCAGCATCAACAGCAGCATATGAAAAAGACAAGAAGGAGCGCTCACTTATCCAGCAGCGGGGATATGAGGCGGGACGGGACCTCCACGGTTCTCATAGGGGGACAAGGCTTGACGATGACGCCGGGAGGCGTGATAGGTGCTCTTACTCCAGCGGTAGTTACTAGCTTAGGGACATTCATCGGGGGGACGCAGCTCCTCCAGCAGCCTCTCTCAGGTATAGATCATTCGGGTTGACTTGATTGATTCATGCAATGTGATCTGCTCAGGTACAGTGTTGCATGCTCCTATGTTCAATTCTAAATTTGTCATGACCAGTGACACCCTTGGGTACTCCAATAGGGACCCCCGTTGGGACGCCCCGGAGTGGCCGAGACCCGGGAGGAGACTCCTCCGACACGATGAGCGAGACGGACTCCCAGAAGTCGCTAAGGATGAGACGGAAGCTTCCCTGTCTTCCACCCGACCAAGAAGCAGCCCCGTTGCCTTCCACCAAGAAACGTGAAAGACATAGATCCCAGGAATTTAGGTAGGCAAGGGTTTGACTTGTATCTTGCAACTCTCCAACCGCTTGTACAGCCTCAAATAAACTTATTTCATTGCAGATCCCTATCCCCCATGAGGTTATCGTCGATGGATGGCACTCTCCCAGGTAGGTCCTATCCCTTGTCAAGTTTGAGTCTCTCCAGACCAAGTGCCAGTGAAAGTAATCTAAGGAAACTCACGATGGGAGTGTCGGATCCCATCCCCAGGCCCGGCTCCGCGTTAGGTTGCCTACAAGGTACCTTACCAACCTTTTCTAAACACTTTTTATTTTCCCAAAACGGAAAGATGAGGGGACCCAGTGGTAAATCAATCACTTTGAAAACTTTTTACACAATTACAATTAAAGTACCATATTATCGAAATATTGATCTCTCATAAATATTATATGAATTCATTCACTTCTTTTCTATCAAAGTATTAACTCTCACAGTCTTAATCCCCATAATTTTTACATTATGGTCTATTATATTTTGTATCTTTTTGCAAAGGCTTTAAACTGGTCTCCTCGATTCTCTATTGAGCTATTTTACTATTCAGCATTCTCATTGTTAGCGACCAGCTGTACAATCAGCTTGTTATTTAACAAAAAAAGATACAATTCGCCACGTTCTCAATCAATGCAATGCTAGCCATGCACAATGTTCCAGAGACAAAGAATAAATACGCGAAAACATAGCCAACTTACATCTAAATTCTCTGCTAGAAAGTAGTCATTCCTCAAATTTTTTCATGCCATGCCATTCAAATCGTGTAAAACAATAATTTGATGTTATAAAAATACCTTCAAGTAGAGGATATCTCTCTCTCTCTCTCTCTTTCATTCAATTCTAAAACATCCCTCGTCATTCGCCATCACTCAACACGAAATTTTAATATCACACTTTCCCTTTTGAATACTATTTGCCCCCAAATAAAGTCAAAGTAACTCTCGTCAACTTTCACTCCTCTCTCAAATAGAACTGAAACACTAATTCACTGAAAAAAACGAAAGTAAACATCTTTTTCTCTACTATGTTTTTTTTTGTCTCCCACCACCGTTTCCATCGTCCGAACAAATCGGCGTCAGTTACCGTCGTCTTGCCACCCATTTTATCTCTCCATATATTTGACGAATGGCTATGTAATAAGAAGATTAGGGAAAGTAAGATTTAGGCTTTGATTGCGAGCTATGCCGTAAGTCACCGAAGATCATTTATCAAAACGGTGCAGTTTTCATTGTTTTTTTTGCAAGGAAACAGGGAAAATTAGCAAGAAAGGGGTGTACGTAGCCTCTTCCCTCATCATCATCCCGTTATTCTCATGAGAAGAAAATAGAAGCCAGTAGTTATTTTTTGCCTTTGTTATAAATGGGGATGACAGGTTGCATTGAAGCGTAAACTTTTTTTTTCATGGTATGATATTATGGTGTCCGGTTGTTTGTCCAAATGGACTAATTCCAAAGGATCAACTGGTTTCCGAAAATGTTCACATGATAATTAGCAAACAAGCCATGCTGAGCATGAATGTCACAATTTTTGTTTTAAAAAAATAAGAAGAAATTAACCTATTTTATCATCATTAATACTATGTATAATATGTCGTGTGTGTGTCTGTCCATCCATGTTTGTCTGTGTGTTTCCGCATTTGTCTCGTGGAAACTTTCCTTGCATGACCTGTCTGTCTCATTGTATGTTTGTGTGTGTGTGTGGCTAATAACTGTGTACCGTTTTCTAAGCTGTCTGTGCAGTTTAATGACGATGTTCATGCTTAAGCTGGCATTTTCCTTGGCGCAAGTGCAAGCAAGTGTAAAGAAAAATCATGATGATGGCATAAAGGGGAAAAGTCTGTGGGTGCAGGCAACCGAACACCAGATAGAGAAAGCAGGATAGTGCCTCTCTGGTTGTAGGCATTTCTTATCGTTAGTGGATGAAATGACATAGGATATGCATGCATAATATTCAGTTCCCTTTTTTTTCTCGGTAAGGCTCAGGGAGAAAGTGAAATTAGGTAGGAGAAAGTGCTTACTTCAGTCGTCAGTTGTTAGGCTCACGTAAAATATTTTTTATTTTATTTTATTTTTTGAGAGAAAATAAATGCCACAGAGTTGCCCGCTCATCTCTCTATTGAAAACGTAGTATTTAAAAAAAAAAAGAAACAAAATATTTGACTCAGTTGGCTTCACACTTCACTCATCTGAAAAACTTGGTGCTTCCTTTGCAGCCTCCAGTGTCATAAGTAGTGTGGGTGGTAAACAAGACTCCATCTACCCACTTGGTGGCAACATATTGTCATCATCTCCCGCATTTGCTGGGATGAATCTGCGGACAACGACCTCGGGGCTTACCTCCGATCTTACCACTACCACCTCTGTCTTGTCTGGCTTGTACCCCAGTTACAAACAGTCGCAGGATAGCTGGTCATCCAATCTAGCAGAGCTTGCAGCTGCTCTTCCACCCGATTTGAGGCATCTCCTGAACAAAGGTTCTGGTGGAGGGGGGGATCATGATTTATCTGGGCTGAGCGGGTTGTCAGGCTTAACTTCCAGCCTAGGGGACACTAGCTTGAATGTAGGCTCCCATTTACCCTCATATATGAGAACATTAAGAGAGCAGTTGCAAGAGGAAAGGCGACAGTTGTTGTCGGAAGAGAGACGACGACTGGAGGCGTTGCGAGAGAGGGATCGGGAGTTGGGGGCTAGACTAGATGCAGTTACAAGTCGGGCAGGGAGTGAAGCCCTGAGGTCAAGGTATTAGAAAAAAATTCTTTTTTTTTGCCAAAGTCAAATTTTTTTTTACAATTTTTATACTTATCTATATCTAATCTAAAAAACGGAACAAGTGGCACAGGCACACACTCACAGCACATGGCACGCACAGACTTGTGTTTGTGGAGGAGACCATATAGGGGCTATAAAAAAAAGAGAATTGTGTTTTGTGTTTTTGCTGAAAGAGAGAATTTTTAAAAAGAAATTATGATGAATTGTGTGGTGGGTTGTGGTGAATGCAGAGCGGACCTATCTAGGAATGGGGGTGGTGGTGGTACACCCAGATCAGCGGGCGCCAGTCCACTTCTCAATCGGAAACTCAAGGGGCACCGACGTCAGTTATCTGATCCTAAACTTTCCCTTCCCTTCTCGCCAATTCAGGAAGACGGGGACAGTGAGCTTCAGGATTTCGATCGAGTATGAGCTCCTCCTGTGTTTGTCTTTGTGTCTGTCTGTGCCCTATTTTTATTCTGTCTTATCCATCACCCCCTCAAACAAAAATTGTGCTTCTGCTTGTGAACTCTGTGGTCATTGCTAATCCCCAACTTGTCGTTCTCTTTGTTTGCCTTTCTCCGCAGGTCTCGGCCGGCTTACTGAGACCGCCCTACAAATCCTATGAGTACGAGTCCCTGGAAGACAGTGCCCTTTTGCAACGTCCGGCCACAGCTCATCAACTTGGAGGAGACTGGGATCACTCACAATCTTATCTGGCATCCTCCTGGGCGGCAGCCGGGGGAGCACTTCGGGAGACAGCGATTACAAGCATGGGTGGAGTCCACGAGGACGATGAGATCCGGAACAGGATGACGAACCGGATGCTCGGTCGACGGAGCAGTGATGGGGAAGCCTGGTCCTCCGCCACCAGCATGGTCACCCGCTCACCATCCTCCGCCAGAGAGAGGCGTCACACGGTCCGAAAACATCGCAAGTCCCGTTCCTGGCATCCTTCCCCCTACGTAAGCGAGGAGGAGGATGAGGAGGAAGAGGATAGCCTGAGTCGGGAGGAGAAGAAAGCTCGGATCAAAGCGGAGATTGCTCGCCGCCGCCAGCAAATCCAGGAGCGGGCGGGGTATCACGGGGAACTCATGGCCTCCCGCCTGCCACCCGGCATCAGCGAGCATGAGCGGCACAGCGTGCTCAAGTCCGTGGATCAACTCCTCCGAGATCAGTACGGCCGGTATGAGCCTTCCTCCGGTGGACTATACGGACGGGCTACCCCATCACTCTACCAAGGCGCCACTCCAGGGGGATATGCCAGCACTAGCAGCAATCGTCCCACTCATCATCATCACCATATGCATCATCATCACCACACCCCACAGTCAGCAGCCCATCACCATCTCGCCAGAATCGGCCCCGGCGGCCAGATCGTCAGCCCCAGTGCTAGCGAGGAGGATCGGAGCATTGAGCGGATCGCCAGCACTTTCCGTAGCTTTGAACACCATCACCATCCTCATCATCACGACTATGCTAGCATGTTATATCATGAGAGATATGGGGAGATGTCTCCATTGGCAACAGATAGTGAGAGCATGGGGAGTGAGTTGGGGGCTCCGGCAGCAATGCCCTTATTACCTGACATGCCCACGAGGTCACGGAGGTTACTAGAGGACTTGGGATCGGCACCCATAGGACTTAACGAGGGGACGAGGGGTGGTGATGCCAGTGCCGCCGGCCAGGCTATCAAAGGCAAGTATGGTGTCTCAGCACAAGGGCTCAATCTCCCATTTCGCACTGTGATGTGATAATAAAAAATTGAAAGGCATGTGTACTCTACTCTATCTCTATCTATCTTTCTATCTGTCTCCCAGCAACCGCTCTCTCTTTCTCTTTTTGGTGGCAGGCCCTATTATGTCTCTTTCACTCACTCTCTCTCTCTCTCGAACTGTTTCTAATTTACTCTTGATGGACACTACTTGCAGACTGTGTCCCATCCTTTCTATCTAATTCTCTATACCTCTCTCTCTTTCTATCTCTATAATTTCCTCCTCACTTCTTTCTTAAGTACTGCGAACTAGATTTTTAAATGTTCACTGCAGATCTCTGTTGCTATTTTTTTAATCAACTTTCTTTCTCACGTTTCTCTCAAAATTGCCCCAAAACCTTTTTTCCGTCTCTTTTCTTACTCCGATTCTAAATAAGTAGTCAAGTTTATAGATTCTTTCTACTCTTTGTTTCCACTCATATCTCACTAACTAAATTAAATTCTCTTCAACTCCAGTCAATTTGGAAAGAAACCTTTTAAAAATAACTCTTTCTTAAAAAAAACTAATCAACAATTTATTTCCCTTTCGACGTCCCTTGTTTCATCCTTCCTTTATGTTATTATTCTTTATTATTCATACTTTTTATTCGCTCTTTTCGGGCAACTGGTATGCTATGACACAAATTCAGGTCTCTGAATCCCGCCGCAAAAATTTTTATTATCAAAACAAAACAGTCTCCTCATAGTTCTGCGAGTAAAACTGAGAAGAGAAACTGATACGAAAACCCGATTCTAGGTTTGCTGGAAAACAAAATAAGTATGTGTTACATTAATCATATCATCACAAACTCATAGAAAAATTAGATAGGTCTAACTATAATTTATGCAAAACAGAAAGTACTCATTAAACTAGAAGAATTTACATATTTTCAACTTCCTTAAGATAATGAAAGTTGAATATCAAAACTGAAAAAATAAATTCTCTCACATCATAAATTTATTTAAAAGCATTGTAAAAATGTCCACGAGAAAACAGATTTTCAAACCAAACCTAATCCTTTATCACCAGGCAAAAAACTCGTACAAAACTATACGACCATTATTGATTAGTTGACTAAAAAAATGCCAAAGTAATACGAACATGACTTAATACAAACAAAAGGAAACTGTAAGGAACCCAAGCATATCGTTGAACATTTCTTGGAGCAAAGCAAATAAAAGCAGAAGAAATTGTAGAAAAACATGAAACCTGAAAACAACACTTCTTCTGAGATGATTTATTTTTAAGAAACGATCACGTGTAGATTTCCATAAAATTTTGAACTGACAAGTCAAAAAGAAAATATTTTGTAGGTTTTTGAACAGTTTGTGTTCTCACTACCTATTTATCTCGGACTCTACTTGACTTTATTATTAACTCAATCATGTAAATATGATTACTATTTAGGGCATCAAACAAAACGAAAACGGGTGGTTCTAGCAACTATAAAGATAAGTTTTGATTCTGTAAATATAACCTACTTCGTCATTGTCAGTGTGAGTTCCTATTTGAAGAAGATGAAGGAAAAAAAATCATATTTTAAAAGAATATTTTAAAGTTTCAAACGTAATTTACCCTCGTGTATACATATTATGGTGCATGTACAACTTTTGTTTGCCAACTTTCACTCCAAGCTTTTGAAAAAGAAAGTGAAAGTTGAGCTTTCACCAAATCATTATTATAAACACAATCCAAACCTATTTACCTAAATAAATATACTACTACCTTCAATATATTATATTTTACGCAAAGCAAAATTATTGATTAGAAGAGTTTTTTGCCTTTCAATTTTCCCCTCAAAAAGTCTTGCCGTCATAAATATATTACTTAACTATATGCTGTTTGAGAGTTGTAAATTGTCCCTCTTCTCCGCCCCCTTAACATTCTGACAGCATCGCACGCCTCCCCCCCCAAGGTTGACTTAAAACATGTTACACGTGTCAACTAAAACAAACGCGTGTACACCATTTAAAGCAAAAATATATGCTGGACAATTATATATAAACTGTTCGTAATAATTGTACTTATCTATTTATATCATTATTATTCTATATATATTTTGGTGTGTTGATGTTCATCCGTTTCTCTATATAAAAAAGCCTGAGTCTTATAAAATGCTGAATTCGTCGTCCTCTCTGTAACCTCTGACCTCTATAAACATTTCATACATAATATATGATACAACTAGACCTTTTGCCCTCTAAAAGTGAAAACGAAACTTCATTATGATTGAGTACGTTTGAATTTGACAGTGACATTGTTGCATTTTTTTCTGTTTGTTTTGAAATTCATTGATTGACCCTGTCATGCATTTGATGATTGTTGGATGCTGCTGATTGATCTGATTTATCCTCCGCGCTCCTCCCACAACATTTTATGATTGATTGACTGATTGAATTTTTGTTTAGTTACCACTGTCATGTCCGTTCTATGTCTATTGTTTTTTGTCTGTGTGTCACACGATTGAATACCAATTATGGTCACCAAATCTCTCTCTCTCACTCACCATGGTTTTGCTCTCTACTGTCAATGGAACATGCTATATGTCTATGTCATTGTTTGTTATTATTATTATTATTATCTTTAAGTGATATAAAAATTAATTATTATTTTACGTATCTATCTCACTTTTTACGTTTTCTCTTTTCACTTTCCCAAGAGAAAGAACAAAGAAGTTTTACATATACTTATTAGTATCTCTCTATATGACTATACTACATGTTTGTATTTAAGGAAACGCAGCAGCCATGTGAACAAGTTTGCCTCACGTGACATTTCACAATTATAAACTATCTATATTATAATTATCATTACAATATATACACTAGATTTGTGTGAGTCGTTATTTTTTAAATGTTAGACTATATACAAGATTATTTTCTAAACGAATGTCCCTTTACTAAAAAGTAAAATACATATATATGACTTGATCGTCACACCATCTCGTCTTAAATAAAACGCTGTAAGTGTTAAGCCATATCTCTCTCTCTCTCACTCTCTCTCTGTTTTTGTCCAATATAAAATATATTATTTTTCGTTAACTCTATAAATTACATTGTTGACTGACTATTCGCCGTCGTCCTCCGTCACTGTTATAAAAAAGTCGTTGTATATTATTACATGAGTAATATTTTTCTTTTTCCGTTTTTCTTTATCTATTTCTCACTCTGATCGTTAGAAAACCGTTGAGTTGACTGTTTTCCTTTCTTTAATTGTTATCACGGTCGTCGTACGTAAAAATTAGCGCTGTAGCTTTAGCGTAAAAACCTCACGAGTCAGCAATAATTGTTGAATGTAGAATGTGGATAGCGTTTAGATTGAAAAAGTATAGTAGATATGTATTTCCATAGTTTTTAGAATGTGTTCACACCTTCCCAATTCTTTGTCGGTGAGTTTTGACAATGGTTTCAGACCACCATTTACTCACCATTACTGCTGCTAAAGAACACTGTCCCGAGCATAAATTGCGTTTGCACTAATCGGAACCACACCCCGCCCCACTTGCGATGCGAGAAGGGTGGAATACTTAGTCAAGTTGTGCTAGAAATAACAAAACAGTTGCTGCTTTTATTGAGTAAGTAGTTGGATTTGGAAAGTAGCATTTACGTGGCTAGTTTTTATTTTTTCAGTTTTGTATGCTCAACTCTGCTATGCTGGAATGTTGGGTGGGATAAGACGGGATTAAGGTAAACCAAAAGGATAAATTCCGTTTTTTTTAGGTTAAAAACCTGAATAAATAATTAACTAGGTTGGAATTTAGGTTAGGGATGATGATCATTTCATATTTGTTTGTCAATTTCAAAATGATTCAAAAAAAATTATATCCGGTTTAGTAAAAGTATAGGTAGTGACATTGAAGGCAATACGAAAACAAGAAAAGTTGACTTGAAGAACGAATTGATCAAAGTATAGGTTTATTGTAAAAACAAACAGGTTGTTTCCATTGTATGGGTTTCCTCCATCTCCATATTTTTTTTTCGTTGCAAAAGAACTGACTTTACGTTTTAATCCTCTCAGGTTGTTTTATGATTATTCTTGAAAAGGATATGTTTTAAGTTGGATTAAAGTTATGGCGTGCCTTATGAAAAATGAAAACTGTATCGTTGTGATTTCATAAAACTGTTGTCAATCTTGTTCCTTTTTTTGCAAAACAAAACAAAACGCGAGTCAGTAATAAGTACATGCAAATGTTTTGGTGGTTATGAAACTTTCCAAATGTTTGAACACCGACATCATCATATCATCATCCCATCTCCACTTGAGTTACAAACGTTTTTATAGGAAGTAAACAATTTTCATCTATAATTTGTCGTTGGAATATAAATACATGTAACGTGTATACAACTTGAGAAATCTCTGCAATAAGATGAAAAAAATAACTATTCTACCACATCTCCTAATAGTAATTAAGTTCTCATCATCACCAGATCTGAGCAATATGTAAAACGTAAAAGGTAACAATAATTAGATGAGGGAAAGGTGTAGAATAATATATTTGAGTCATTGTTCACATTTCTCTTGGTTAGCTGCCATTCGTAGTGGGAAAAAAGTTAACTTCTTAAACATTAAAATAGACTAAGGATTTCAAAAAAATTGGGTTTGGAATTGGCTAGATAGGACAATTATCAACGAATAAAACAATTATCTTTTTTTAGAATAACTAACCGGAAAAGCGAGTATTATAAATGGGCAATATTTAAAGAACTATAAAAAAACTGTCAAAACAAACTGGGTAAAAGCTGACGGGGACAAGACCTCGTCCCTCATCATCATCATATAATTGTATTAATATGTTATAATCGGCTAGAAAAAGTAGGCTAGAAAAGTAAGGAATTTAAAAACAAAAGATAACGATAGGAATGGGCTAAAAGTAGTTGCAAACCCCAACTACAGTGGGTCAAAAACTAATCAATAGCATCAGATTTTTAGAATAACTAGGTTCCAAATTAAATGTATGCAATACTTACACATATAACTAGCTAGGCATAATAGATGGGTTCAGGAGTTGGAGGGCAATGACTGGGTGAAAGCGCCCACATTGTCCTCCCACAACTGCGGCTACATGAGAAAGGTTACTTAACTAAATTGTGGTTTGCTAAATGGTATATAATCTCACCATCTCACTAAAAAAAAGTAAGTAAATGCCGCGACGTTATAAAAAGACACTAGCTTACATACAGTTATTAATTGAGGCTAAAATGATGGCAGGATAATTTACATTAAAAATACGTAACATTGTAAGGTTGTAGCTGCTAAGCCACGTTATAAATTTTTAAACAGAGTTCTCAAAGAAGCTTTAAATTTTTACCGTTACCATTACACAAACTCACTAGCTAAAAAAATATAGTCTACGTTACTAATTTTGAAAAAAAAAATCAAACTATATTTACCAAAATATTTTTAAAGAGGAAAAACTACTTTATCCTGAAAAGGACACGACTTCAATCACGTCTAACTAAAACAGAAAACTTTTTAACTGCTACATTTTAAAACTTGCAACTCAATATTTAGCTAACTTTACAAAACAAATTTCACAACGACGCTTTAGCAAATTAACACGAAAAATAAAATTTTCTTTGCTGATACTAAAAGCTAGATATTTATATAACTTCATGCTCGTGTCTTCTCTACAAAATATTTAACTGCACAGTTTACAAATGCACACTACGCAACAAGTCAAGGAGAAGGGCTAGGAAGTTAAATTTAAAAAGGATCACTATAGGTATATAGGATATGTAGCGTAAATTGTCGACGAGGCTATTAAATTAAGATCAAAAAATGGTTAAGGTTTAAAGAATGAACGTCAACAATAAAATTTGCGTTCAACACAAGCTTTTTAGCTTCGAAATTATTATTAGTTGTCTTGACGTCTTCCCCAATCAGATGGAGATATGTATATAATCAGAAAGATTTATAATCATTACATCACTTGACAATCCAATTAACTTATGTTCAATTATCAGTATCACCAGTAAAATATTCTGTCATCCTGTTCATTATTTTACATACAAAAATTGTACCCAAGTACCTCTCTTTCATCAGATAGTTCACATATATTTATGACAATTCATTGCACACCGTTTAGCTTGTAGAGAAAAAACATGTTGTCAGGGAATGCGAAACGAGATATTTAAATATTCAAATACATCTGAAGAATCAGGAGTGCTCCACTGTAAATATATTTTTTCCTCAGCAAAAAGAAAATCCACATGATTAAAATCGTGATATTCAAAAGATCTATCTAAATACCTTATTTTTTTCCTCTGAGTTAGCTTAACTTTCGGAATCATCAGAGTTTATAAAAACGGAGACAGATTTTACTGCAATCTTATTGTGTATATTTTTTTTTGCACTAAAGTATATTCAATCAAAGTGAAAAGTTTAATTTTTTACTTGAAGGGCGCCATTTCATAGCTGTAGCTTGTAAATGCTGCTTAACATTTTTAGGGAAAAGTATTTCTTCACAAAAAAAATTTTAATTGTGGGATTTGCATATGAATAGCTAACCTTATCTAATCCAAATTAACTAGAGGGAATTAGATTTCCGAAAAGAAATAACTAACCGGCGGGCAATCTAAGAAATTGTGCTAATTTAGTGTAGAAAATATGGCTGATCTGTTCCTAGCTATTCTGCCCTAAAAGTTTCTTTTTATTGCAAACTTTGCGCCGGCTGGCTCTGCCTCTCTCAGTAACTCTGCCATCATCAGCCTACAAGATAGAAATGATGGAAACTAATAATTAAAGTAAACAAACAGTTATCCAGTTTTTGTCAATCCTAAGATTTAAATATTTTGTCAAATACTAGGATCACACTTGAGCCAAAACAAAATGCACGGAAAGCTAAATAATATGCAAATAGGTGTAACATAATGATGAAATAACATTAGGACAACAATGATGATGATAAAAAAAACTTTTATGATGATGATGATGATGATGAGAAAGCGGACTTTACTACCAACACATAGCTAACATGATTGTGTATTAAACATTAGTTTTAAGCATAAATAATAACTAACTGTGGATGTCGATGATGAAGATGATGAACTGATAACCAAGAAGAAACTAAAACAGTTAACTAAATAATTAAAAAAATAAAATAATAACGTTGGCATAAAAGAAACAGACTTTCTTTTTTCGTTGTTGATTTTTTCTTAACCAGGTTTCTATATAATCCTACTTAGCTAATTAGAAGACGAAGGTGATGATGGTGTTCTACGAAACTCGTTACTAAAACAAATCTAGCCCTACTATTATTACTTTTAAATTTAAGAGAAAAGTTAGAAGCCATAACATTTATTATCTACTCTACATAAGGGATTTAAACAAACCTATTTGCATAAATTTTCTCCTCTTCGGTAAAGAAAAAACAAACAAAACCTTAAAATATAAACTCTTCACTAGCTACTAAAAGGGAACTATTTTAAACAAAGGGAAGCTTCAAAAGTCGACGAAACTGTATTACTACAACCCAACTACAAAAACAAAATTTTCCAAACCATATGCAGCCATTTTACAAGGAGGAAAACGAAATTGCGTCACGTTGGTTTGTATTGATTACATAAGAAATAACTTAAGCTATGGATATTCTATCTTAAATTGTTGAACGCTCGTTGACTATGGCTCTATTTCAAAAGAAGGAAACTTAACCTTTTAGGCTACTTTTTAACGAAACATTAACAATAGTTGGGAAAAGCATTAAATTATATATAAAAAATACACTACGGATAATAGAAAAGGGACAAAAACAAAGCTATTATGATTACTACAAGTTGAAATTTATCTACAAGTTAAAATTTATTTATTTAAAAAATGAGCGATGAGGCAAAGCAAAAAAAAATTATTAAGATTATTGTATAATACGGTTACAAAAAAAAGTGTTTGCATGTCATCATTAAAAAATATCTATATATTTATAGTAAGGTTACTAATTAGTTGATAATTATTGTGTAATAATTATTATAATGATATGGTTAACTATCTATACAGTATACATATATATATATATATAGATCTTATAGCTACGTATATTTAAGTCTATATATGAATCTATTATTATATTACTATATATAACTTTACGAGCAAATTGACTTAATGGCATATAAAGACCTGATATTTATTTCATATATGAAGAAGAAGAAGAAGATGACGACGGACAAGATATTAAAAAAAATCAGTGGAAAAATATTAAAGTGAGGATTCGTAATTGAAAAGATGAAAATAATATGACTGATTTTGAGTGAGATTATTTTTTTAACCATGAAAACGTAAAAACAAATCCTATGCATAATATAAACATAGGTGTGGACTATCATCATAATAATCATATTTGGAAAGGGATGGAAAGGGTCATGTTGTTTTGTTTGAAATATTCTTTTTCAGCAACTTTCACTCTTTTTGTTTGAATCAGGCACTTTCGTTTTCTGTATCTCTTCTTCTCTGATGTATTATATAATCGTTCCTTCTTTCATCTTTCTTCCGTGTTTGTTTTTTTACAGCACCTTCTACAAATTAAATTTCTGGCGTTGGTGTGTGTGTGTTTTTTTTTAAAGTGTCCATACAGTTTATAGATAATACCTGTCTTTGTCGCTTTCCATAGACGTATTTTATGGAGTTGCTTGTCCGGCTTTTTGGTGTGGTGGTACTACTTTGTTTGGGAGTTGGTGGCCGTTTGTGTCTGTTTCTCTCTTGCAGTTTCCGTTTCTCATGTTGGTTTTTCTGGGGGTGGGAAGACTTTGAAGTGTGTGAAATTATAGCTAGGTCGGGCTCGATTGACCAAGAAGCAGAGCTGGAGGGGAGGAGTATGGGGACGTCCAGAATGATGGTGGAACAGGCTGGCCAGGGAAAGGGCTTGCCGAAAACCAGGTTGCTCCCGTCCGTTCGGGGTTTGCAGAGGCAGAAGGAGCAGCAGAAAAGAGAGCTGCAACAAACGCAGCAGCCTTATCCCCAGAGGGAAAGAAGTTCGATGGCGAGCCAGGGGGATTCCTCCTCCCCGGGGTCTAGTAGGAGGTCTTCCAGATCCAGGAGCCTGGTTGCGGTAGGAGAAGGGATTGTGATGCAGGGGGAAGCGGAGTTGGTCAAGGAAAAGGGGAGTGGTGAGAAACGGAAGGTGAGGGAGATATTTAGTTGGATCAACATTTGAAAGGGCATATTTTCTACTAAATTGAGATTTTAAAATTAATTTTGTAGAGCTCCCAAGGATCTCAACATCATAAAAGGAAGTACTCATATCCGGTGAAAAGATATTGGCTGAGTAGAGATCCCAAGGAAAGGTCGGTTGGGGGGAATGGTGTCGGAATGAAAGTTGTTGGGGGGAAGGAGCTCCCGGATTTGGGAGGGAAGTTGGGTGCCTACGTTGCAAAAATTATACCAGGAGGATTGGTCGAGCGTTTGGGAGAAATTCAAGAGGGTACTTATTTCATATATTAGTTTAATCTTTGAAAAAAAAAGACTTACGAAAAGAAGCTTTTTAGTGATCGAGAGCTTTCTTCCTCCTCTTTGACCAGGTGACGTGATTGTTGAATGGGATGGGAAATACTTAGGGAACAAGACGTTTGAGGAAGTCGCCTCAATCCTCCAGTCTTCGGAGGACAAGCCAGAATTCGAGATGGCGATACGACGAGACTTGAACGTGAAAACGGGAAAACTATACCTGCTGGGGTCAGCGGATGACTTGAGAAGACCAAGCGATTGTGGAACGGAGGTGGGGAGTAATCTAACCGACTCTCAGTCCATTGGCCATGCCCAGCAAGATACGACGGATGATAATGCCAGTGATCAGAGTAGGCCTGCAGAAGGAACCTATTCCTCCTCTAACACGACAGCCTCCGAATGCACTACGGGGAAGCCAACTTATCACCAGTCCTCTGGGAATATGAATTTAGGTAACGTGGTAACCTTGTAGTATGATATCATTGCATTGTCAATGCTTATCTTCAACAGATATCTTTCTTCAAATTTAGATGAATATCACAAGTCAGTAGACTTCAGTGAGCAGGATCAATTTAACCAACCCTCCTCGTTTCTCTGCGCGGATGATGGCGACTCCAAGGTAATTCGACGTCATTCCTCCCAAGCCGTTCCAGAATCCAAGAGGAACTCCAGGATGGAATTGCCGAGGCGCTCCCTCAACCCCCAACAAATCGATGTAAATCGGACCAACGGGGAAGACCCTCGTAGAAATGGGGATCCCGCTAGATCCACTAAACCCAGAAAAAGCAAAGACAGTGGTCAAATCTACCTTCAAATATGCCACGATCCCAAAGCCTCCATCTTGTATGTCACAGTGATCAAAGCAAAACTGGCAAAGTCGTTGAACGAAGACGGGACGGATCACGTCCCGGTGGATCCCTACATTGTGTGCTCCCTCTTCCCGGATAAGGTCATTGAGAATCAAAGGAGGACGAGGCATGTGCCAATGTGCTCGGAGCCGGAATTCCATCAGACCATGGTCTATCCCCAGGTCACGCTCCAGGATCTCCAGGTCAAGACTTTGGAGGTGTGTGCATGGAACTACAATCCGATGGCAGATGATGAAATGTTCGGAAAAGTGATTTTGCCCTTGTCAGGTATGGCCAGTGCTTAAGTTTTCTAGCTTTGTGAATTGTTACTCACGCCTTTTTTGTTCTAGTTAATTAAAAACCATTTTAAACTTTTAACACTTTTCGCTGACAGATCAAGGGATTTTGGACGAGCAGCCCCACTCATATCCTCTGAGATTGGAGGACACGCCCTATCGACCTGGACACCGGAACAGCGGTGTCAGATCTAGTGCCGGTTACACAAGCTCATTTCACACCTCAGGAAACACCGTTGTCGACATTCAACGGGCCGCCGGCTCAACGAGTAACGGGAGAAGGTGCCCGTTAACCCCGGGTTTCTCGTTGACAGGTATAATTTTTTTTCCACCACCATGATTCATTTTATGTGTTTATCTGGATAGTTAATTTACCACAATTATTTTATTTCTACCAAACTCATTCCTTTGCATGGCATTTTTTTCTTTACAAATGACAGAGTTTCGTCCGGCTTTGTAGCCAAGCACTATAACGTCCAAACTCCAAAGCACAATCCCCCCAAGAACCGGCTAGTCTAGTAGGCGTTTGTTGTCCCTGTCTATTGCTGAACCTGAACCTTCCCCAGTTCTGATTCCTCTCTGTTGAAGGTGGTGATTGGTGGTGATGATGATGAAGCTTCTCATAAACATTGTTGGCACTTGACAGGGGGAATAACCAAAGGAATCAATGTTGGGAAGGTGAGCATCTTAACGCCGGGAACAGGTTCTTCCTCCTCTTCTTCCAAATTCCCCATTGACTGCCATGGCACATTCTGTTCCATTTTGTAAAATAACTGTTACTTGTTCGCTATGCAAGCCAGACGGTGAGATTTATATCACCTCATCT